>JALGBA010000526.1:0-140000 GCA_023970755.1 Azemiops feae
ACGGGATACAAGATGCCCCGCAAAATCTCTGGCAATGTTTTTGGCAGCAGATTTGACACGCGGCTTAATGATTTCTAATCCTCACCTCAAAAAAGGCATTGCTTTTCGAAAAAGGCCACAGAACAGACCCCCTAAACCTGTCCCGTACATAATGGGGGCTCCTCGGAAGCCTGGAAGGCCGCCACTGGCTTGTGCCCTGTAGTAAGCCACGTAGTCTTGAGGGTTCCCGTGCTCCTTGATTACAACCATCCTTCACTTTTCCGAGGTCTAAAATGAAGCTTGACAATCACCTTCCCGTGATAAAAATGCATGTTTTTGTCCTGGTCGGTTTTGATTTCTATAGTAACGGTATTGATGTGATGTTTGCTGACCGGTACATAATGTGGACGGTCATAGGTCATTGTGATGAAATCATTGTCTTGCCCTCGCACAGGCACACAGCGCAGTAATGGCACATAGAAGTCACCCACTATCTGGAGCTCTACAATGTCTGTGTAAACATATAAGGTGCTGAATCCAGGGAACATACCTAACAGTATGGTATGTGGTTCATCCCCTTTAAGATTAATTTTTCGACCCACTGAATCATAATGTAGGGTTGTCTTAGGACCGTCCTTGGCATTTGATATAAGCTTGTTCATATTTTCTAATAGTTGTCGGAGGCTGCTATAGTACCCGCTTCTCAAAGAAAAATCTCGTTAGCAATTTCAAAATATCCAGAAGTTAATGTGTGCCAACTATGCAGATACTGTATCTCTGCTAGCCCTACTTCCCATGACCCTGGAAGATCCAACGATCTCGCTAACTGAATAGTAAAATTAGAATTTTTGTTTTGGGGGAAAATTGCTGCTGAAGCATTGCTGGGAAGGGTGATGTAAAACTCCGCCATATCAAAGATGTTGTACTTCAGTCTCCTTAATCCAACTGTTGAACTTCTCTGGCCATCCAGTCCATTTGACTAGAAACTCTCTCTGTCTCCCCCGCCCTCTTTTTTGGATAATTTTCTCTATTCTGTATATGCGCTGTTGGTCAACAGGAACCTTTTGGAGCTCCTCAAAGTAAAAAGCCCCCTTTACAGGGTCACCTGTGTAATCATTTAATCTATACACCACTCTTTGCCCCCTTGTCTCCAGTTCCTTGATGATGAATATCTCATCCGTATAGGTTTGCTGATAGCCCTTTTCAAACTTACCCTTCAGTTTGGATACCCTGACATGATCTCCCATCTTAAGACACTTTTTCTTTCTTTTACTTTTTAAAGCTACCCCATAAAGCCTCATCCACACATCCCTTTTGTTAGACAAATTTACGGTGTTAGGAGCAGCCCCGATACTACGATGGTAAGTGTTATTGTACCCCTGAAGAGTATCTGCCAAAATGTCCACATACCGATGGGTATTTCTAGCTGTGAAATATCTCCAGAGTTTGTTTTTTAGGGTTCTATTAAACCCCTCTATAACAGCTGCTTTAGTTTCACTATGGGTGACAAAATGATGAATGCCATAACGTGCTAAAAGTTTCTTCAGCGGAATATTCAAGAACTCTTTACCTGCACCTGTCTGTATTTTTGGGGGTGCGCGTCCTGTTTCAAAGATATTCTGGAAGGTGGATGTAACTTCCCTCCCTGATTTATCAGATAAAGGGGAGGCCCAGGCATATTTAGATAACACATCGATAACTGCTAAGATGTACTTTTTGCCATGGTTCTCCTTAGAAAATTTGGAGACATCTATGAGGTCAGCCTGCCATTGATGATGTAAGCCAGACACTACTGTTTTATTTCTAGGAAAATTAATACTTGCAGGCTTATGAAGCGTATAAGCGTATTGCCCTGACAGCCACGTCTTGACTTGCTTCACGGTCAGGTTTTTATCATGTTTTCTAGCTTCCTGAAAAAGGGTATTCACACCTCCATAACTCCCTACACATCCTGGTGTATAATAAATACGGCTTAGAAGCTTTTCATGCATTATACTGAAAGACCACTGACAAAATGGTCAAGCGTTGACGTTAACACAGTCTTTTATTGGTTATACAGAGTTCAGAGGGGGGTTGGCACCACCATCAGAAAAATATCCCTCATCACCACTGTCAGAATCAGAAGATAAAGGGGCATAACATGCTATTTTACAATACGTTGTACCCCACAAATCATGTCCGCAGTCGCAAGCAAACCAGTCTTTACACAAATTGCAGCTCTTTAACTCACAGGGTAGATAGCGTGGTCTCTGGGATAGTTCAGAATCCTTGTTATAATCTAAATCAGAAAAATCTGCAGAAGCATTGTGACCACGGTGATTACCACAGGAATATAAAATCGGGATGTCTTGAAGTATTTGCTGTCTAGGTGTTATTAATTCGGAGTCTGCAAAATATAAAGCACATCCTGTTAGTGTGCTATCCGTTCCAGCAGCATTTACATTATCATAAATAAAAAGATATTTACTTACCATTGCTGGGAGATAATGTAGCATCATTCACCATTTCACAGGCTGTCCGGTAAGTACTCTGCACCTCATCGTTAAAGTTACAACACACCATGCTACAGCCGTGCAAAACGGGTCTGAATAAAAAAAATTCTTTATCATAACCCCTGCAACAGATTTTGTTGCATTCTGCTGGCTGGGGCCTTGTGTCAGAGCGTGCGATGCTACCTTCTGCTGTTGTTTTAAAAACAGCTTTGGAATCAGAGGTTGCCATCTTCAAAAGACTGCTGGAATTAAATCGCTAGCTGTTCAGGTCTGCCTGCACAAACTCCACTGCCCCTTGCAATGACACGTCCTTGAGCATTGTGTGCATGCCCAGAATCACGGGGGGAGGGGGGTATGACATGCCTGGGCATGTCCCAAACAAGGCCTAACTCCCCTTTTTTTACTAGCAGACACAAACACGAATCGCTGTCCTGACATGCCTGAACAAGGTTTAAACCTCTACTTGCCGCCTGGCTGCTTGCCTCTTGTGAGCATTTTAATTCCTGTTAATATTCCTTGTCTTTTGCTGTAGGGGGGCAGAATAAATTTTATTAAGGCCGTGCTTCGAACGGTTACGTGTACATGGGGCTTTGAGGGTGCAATTGGCAAAATATGTGTCTTTAGATTTTTACAAAAGTAAAAACCAACTGTGGGTTTTAAAAGGGATGTGGTTTGTTTGTTTCCCCCCTGCATTCGAGGAAATGATTTTAAAACTGCCTAGAAATAAATACCTTTTAGGGAAAAAAAGGGGGGGGGTTAAATGCAGGTCCTGGCTACCTTTTAGGGGGCTCCTTTTTCCCCAGCTTTTGAGGCACTAATTTTTAAAACTCCACAAAAAATTAAAAGCATCATTAGGGTAGAATGATTAGAAATAAAAAGCATTTTTTATTTCACAGATCCCCAAAGCAGGGCTTGTTTCCCAAAAACACAGGCCTCTGTTAATTATTCACTTTACTTTCCACAAACTCCTATCTATTTCTTACACTAGAACATAAAATGCTCTATAGATTGGCCTATAGATCGATTGATCCCAAGCCAGATCATCTCTATACCCATTTCTTTTTTTTACATATAAAAAGTCCTAAATGTAAGACTTTACATTTTCCTTTATTGAATTTCATTGTGTTGATTTGGGACCGGTATTGAAGACCCTTCACAATTCTCTGCCTTCTATTTATTGATTATTCCTGCTGATTTTATAAACAACCCCTCCAGATTATTTATAAAAGGATATAAATGTTAAACAGAGAGATAGAATTAAACAGACAGCTAGAGGATTGCATCTGTCCATTCAAGACATTTTTCCGGAATGATTCAGGGTCTTAATCAACTTTGCAAAGTATAAAAGCTGCTGATTCACCAGAATCTAACTGTGTTCTTTACATTGGAACTTTAAGATACCTGGACTTCAACTCTTAGAATTTCTCAGCCAGGGCTTCCTGTTCCAGATCGCGGCGCTAGCGGACGCGCGGAGAGACCGCTCTCCCCGCCGTCCGGTTTTCCTTCTTCGGGAGACTCTGGAAAGGGTTGAAAGTCACCCTGGAGGAGCGACCACCATTGGGGAGGACCCTCGCCAGATCACAGAGGGGCGGCAGCCTCTCTGTTTGATCCGAGGCAGCTCCTCAGGACCAAAGAAGAAAAGAGCGGCCATTAACATGGCCACTCATTAAGTCGCACCAACCGAAAGCCCAAAGCACTACCAAGCACGATGAAGCAACTGGAGGAGTTGGATGAGACCTTATTCTACCTTTTCTCTTTCCCAACTATTTTCCTGTAAAAACCCTTGGAAATACCCTCTTCCCCCAGCTTAATTCTGCGGCTTTTGCTTACTCTGGGAAAATAAAGCCAAGAAGCAAAAAGAAAAAAGAAAAAAGGTCAACAAGATTAAATGACCACATACCTCAATTTGTAATCTCTGGTTACCTGGGCTCCCTAAAAGTTCTGCATTTCTACAAAAACTTATTGTTTTATTTCTTTGCTAAGCTGGGGGGAAAAAGGGAAATTTCTTTTTTTCCTTTTCTGAACCGGATAAAAGCTCCATTCTGTATGTTACTGGGGACATCTTGTGGCAACATTTGGTACAGTAAGTGAAAAACATTTTTTTTTCTGACTGAGAGACTTCTGAGACTAAAGTTCGTCCTTGACATTAACAAAAAGATAAGAACTTGAAACAGCTGGGTGGTGAAAATAACGCTTTATAGTGGAGGTGGACAGTTATTGACTTTTATTAAAAATAGCCTCCACTAAAGGACTATTCGTAAACATTACAGAAATGGAGGAACACCACCCACAGTTCAATTTCAAACTTAGAGTTGAAAAAATCTTAGAAGCTACTGAGCTAACGAATTCTAGAACGAAAGATATATATGCCACCTAAAAACTACAAAACACAGCTTTAACTTCAATAGATGAATCTACAACCCAAAAAGTAACAGAAGAAGAAGGAATTAATAACAAAGTGGATTTTAAAGACTGTCAGCTACAATTTACTCAGAACTCCGACATCCAAACTTTGACCTCATTTAAAGACTCTATAACTACAACAGCAATAGAAACTGAAGAAAGCAAAACTAAGACGGAACTTGCGGAGGACTTACATACACAATATATTGAGAATCTAGACAATCCAGATGACCCAAAAACAACTACAACACTGAACATGACTTTTCATTTAAACCAGCTTAAACCAGAAGAAAAAGACCAGCCTGAACGCATGACAAATATATTAAGTCAAATATGGAGATTTAAACCATTTGGCCAACAATTTAACGATTGTGAAGGGACTAGCTTCCTTGATAGGCTGATGATTTGGATGGTCTCCCTTGATTCAAATGATATATGCAGGAATGAAGGGAGATCCACCCGAGGATTTAAAAGCTCTTTTATGGAAGCCAGTTTGGCACAAAAGGAAGGCCAGAGTTAGACTTAAAAAATGGTTTTCTTTATGTGATATTTGATGGAAGAGCTTTAAATTTCACGTAATGAGACAAGGAGATTTTAAAAGACATTATTTCATTTAATATTTAGGATTTATATCTACAAGGGAAACAAATTAGTTACTAAAATAATAGTTTTGAATGTTAAAATAGAAGATGGATTTAGAGGATAAAGGTTATTTTATGAGTAAGCGATGATATTAGAATGAGAAATAGAATATGATTGTGAAATAAACTAAGAACTTATTTGAATAAATAATAAGTGTATTTTAGACATGATAATTATTTTGTAATGAACTAAGGGAACCGTGGGTTATCCGAAACTTAAATACTATGGACATTAAGCCAACTGGAATAATGTAATTGAAATCAGATAAAAGTTAAAAACAGGATTTGGAGACATATAAGTTAAAAGTTGTTGATAAATGTTTTAAATGTTTGAGCTATAACCAGCAATCTATCAATTTGAATTTGGTATAATAACTAAGGGAAACAGAGAGGAAATTTTTGATGATGTAAAATGATATATGTATGGATAAGCGTGTTATTGGACTATGTATTACCCAACCACCATGTTGCTTCCTTAATATCCGAAGCTTTGTAAAAATGGAAAATTAATAAAACTTGTTTTAAAAAAAAGAATTCCTCAGCCAGCATGAATTTTGGGAGTCAAAGTCCAGGCATCTTAAAGTTGCCATGATTGAGAAACACAGATTATTTTACCATTTTGTCAAGGAATGATGATAGGCATTATAAAATGTTTTCCTTAAAATTTATTACATCCACAGTATTTCCATGTTCTCCCAGATTATTGGTGTTTTTTCCCTTTTTTAACATACTAATATGGCATGACTTACTTTTTATAAACCAGAAAATTTCAAAATGAGTTTTTAATAAGTTCATAGCTGTAACTAGAACCTTCTCCCCCTGACATTATATGGAGGTTTGTTGCTAAACATGTAATGGAGCAAAGCACAGTCTGCATCTGTGAGAGGACATTACTGTTTACATCGGGGAGTGATATTTGTGCAAATAGTAATCAGGTTATAAAGTAGAATGACCAAGCAATTTGCAAAGCTAAGCAATATTTATTCTGCTTTCTAAAAACTGAGGATGGCACCTAAATTTCACCCTTGAGGAGCAACTGCTTTTGAAAAGTGAGGAAGAAAAAAATCTAAGCATATTCAATTTATTCAGCCCAGTTCTGAGGATGTATAGATCCCATTTTAGTATACATTTAACCTTTTGGGATTGGGGGGATTCTATGATCTCATGCTTGGTGTTTAATAAAAAACATCACTAACCTAATATTGAAAGACATGAATGACATTATTTGGTTTAAATAGTTGCTTGAAGATCTCTTTCTTTTCAAAACCAATTAGGATCATCTCATGTGTTTGGAAAACTATTTTTTAACATAGATGATCTCTATGTTGTGTATATATGTTTGGATATGTAGATATCATTTGTCCATAGCATTTTTGGATATTCTTCCTTTTTTTTGAATGGTCAAGAAACGGTCACTATAATATACTATAAACCAGAGGTCCCCAACCTATGGGCCACGGCCCACTCCCGGGCCATGACCCCTTGGCTGCCGGGCCGCATGAGTAGCTGGGCAGTGCACGTGCGTGTGTGCGTGCTCACTCCCCATTGTGCCACCGTTGCTGCAAATGTTGTGCGGGAAGCGGCAGTGCTACTGGATGGCGGCAGTGGTGCAAGTGGCAGGTGGGCCGTGGCACAAGCCTCACATGGGGTGGCATCTTTGCAGGCCACAGCGTGAGCCTCATATGGGGGCGGTGGTGTGAACCTCGTGCCGGGGGAGGCATCGCTGCAGGCCGCGGCGTGAGCCTCACGCTGGTGGTAGCATTGCCGCGAGCCTGGAGGCGGTGGTGCCACAAGCCTCACACAGGCGCTGCCTTCGCTGAGAGCCTCATGCGCATGCTCGCAGCCCCATTTGTGTGGTGCGCATGCTTGCAGCCTGTTTGTACGTGCACACACACATGTGGCCACATTCACATTTGCGCATGCACACGTAAGGTGCCTGCCCCTCCCTCTCCCACTGGGCCGCAAAAACAAAAAGGTTGGAGACCCCTGCTATAAACTATAATACAGGGTTTTCTCAGTACTCATTTCTCAAGTATGCAACTTTTTATTAGTTAGCCCAAGATCTTCATTTAGGTTATGAAGGTCTCTGTATTATCCTTTGCCAAAGGAAGTTTATCTCAGAGGATGGAATGAGAAGGTATCCAAACTGGAACAAACAAACAAGGCAGATTTTTTAAAAGACCCTTTTTCGTTTAGGTATGTATTCTTTCTATCTCATATAATTATTTAGCTTATGATACAGCTACTACTATATCTGGACTTTACAGATGCTGCTTTTTACTGCTGTCATCAGAGATCTGTGGGGTGTGATCCAAAAAGTCAAGATGGAAACTTATTAATTGAGTGATATAAGCTCCATCTGTTTTGTAGGTGAACTGCATGTACAATCATGACTTTTTACAATTGTATCATGTGGAACCACTGCATACAAGTAGTCCTCCATTACTTAACAACTTTTCAAAGTTACAATGGACTTTAAATAGTTATTTAAGAACCATCCTTGAAGTTACAACAGGTGCATCATCTCCTCAGTACTGTCTTCCAGAGGGAGAAAATGTATTTAGTGGGGAATTTGTGGCATGCTTAAGGGAGTAGGAATTTAGGTTCTGTGGAGCTCACAATCATAATATAAATATTTCTGCCTATATTAACTCACAATAAACTTTCTTTTTTCAGTTGCCTGCTCTTTCATGCTGCTATTGAAGCTCGGAGTTCTTGTCAAATGACTGTGTTTCAAATCTCTAACATCAATAGGATCAAACAACCCTGATCACATTTCTGCCCCCATCTTTATTCTGACACAGAGTGTAGTATGATCAGCCATAAACAAATGTATACATCTCCAAGAAGAGCTGGATTTGTGAATTGTCTCACCGTAATATTCATCTTTCCTAACAAACAACAAAATCAAGGGTGCTTCCAGACAGAGGGCAACTGGAATATGATATTGAATAGAGCCCTCTACTGATCAGTTAATGCTATCACAGGGCACTGGCCTTCATTCTATTCCAGTATCTTTCTTTGCATACATAAAGTGTGTAACTCCATTCTTCAAGGAGCAGGAAAGTTTATAATGTCACCTAGCACAGAGTGACCTGCATGATAGCTGAAGTAGATTTATCCTGCCTTTCAACTTCTGATATCCTGCTATGGCAAGGAGCAGAAAAAAGTCCAAATACAAAGCCATCATAATGAGAAGTATGTCACCATAGTGATCAGATGGCAGGTTGGCAATTTACTTTCTTTCACTTTTTTGAGGGTGGGGGGGAGGGTCGGTGGGGATTTTTGTTTTGATGAATAAGGTAATCATTACTCTCAGCCACAATATCATTGAATGGCTGAGTATCTTGGTGTTTATCTACTATTTATCTACTGGCCCAGTTTGGATCGGCTGTAATTTTTCAAGAGCACTATAGTTTCAAAAAGAAGTAAGCATGCCTATTCCAGCTATGTTCTATAACCTCAAATGTTCAGAAGAACTTGCTCAGGACTTTTATAACTTCCTTCCCTCCATTTACTACCTTATTTTCAAACTTTCCACCCTAAAATGTATTTACTGATGCTTTCATACCTTGTTCTATTGTCATCCTCTGAGTCTCTCCTCATTTTAAGCTTCTGGATCTTGGGGAATTTTTCAATGGTCTGTTACTGCACTATCCCTGAATCCACATTACAGCTCAAATGAGAAATTAGATGAAAACATGATAGCAAATGGTACAGTGGCAAAACCGAGTTCTAGATGTTATGTTGTGGCTCATATGTGTGACATTGCTTCACCTACTATAATTTCCTTCTTTAAATTTGAGGGCAATTCGGAAATAAACCTCTGTTTGGTTATCAATGACAGACACTCGCAGATACAGAATTTTTATTACACACATTAGAAAACTACAACATTATATTACTTTTTGACATAATCACCATTCAAATTGAGGCACTTGTCATAACATCTTACAAGGTTTGAAATTCCTTAGTAGTAGTCGCTCGGCGCCAAATCTGGGCTGTGGGGGAGGGGTGATCAAAAATATCCCAATGGAACTGCTTCAAAAGTTCTTGGGTGCATCTAGTGGTGTGTGGGAGAGCATTATCGTGAACCAACACCACACCGGAAATCAGCATGCTCCGATGCTTGTTATGGATGGCTCATCTGAGTTTTCATAACATTTCACAGTAGACTTCTGAATTGATGGTCGAACCATGCTCCATGAACTTCACTAGCAGTACTCCTTTGGCATCTTCACATTTGGTGGCATTTTCTATGGCACCACTTCTGGTGTGTTGATTCATGATAATGCTTGCCTGCACACTGCTAGACGCACCCAAGAACTTTTGAAACAGTTCTGTTGCCAACCAGTTAACAAACGTATGTAGGAAGATACCACAGTAGTAATGGGAGACTTCAACTATCCAGATATCAACTGGGAGACAAACTCTGCAGTGAGTGGGAGATCAAACAGATTCCTAACCAACCTAGCCGACAACTTTGTCACCCAAAAGATGGAGGAGGGAACTAGACGTAAAGCCATACTGGATTTAATTCTTACTAATAGAGAAGAAGTGATAGAGGGAGTTGAAGTTGCCGGAACCTACATCATACTGGAATTTAATATAATGCAAACACTAGCAATAGAAAACAATCCAACCAGTGTCTTAAACTTCAAAAGAGCTGACTTTAACAAACTGAGGGAGAACCTAGGAAAGATCCCATGGATGAAAATCCTAAAGGGGAAAACAACCCAAGAAGTGTGGGAAACTCTGAAAAATGTGATTATAAAAGCCCAGACTAGCACAATACCACTGAAAAAGACAAACAAGAAATTCAAGAAGAAACCAACATGGCTGCACAAAGATCTTTCTGACAAACTGAAAGACAAAAAGGACAAATACAAAAAATGGAAAGAGGGGCACATAACTATGACTGATTATCAGCAGACAGCCAGAACATGCAAAGATGAAGTCAGGAAAGCAAACACTCAGAACGAACAAAGACGTGCAACAGAAATCAAGGATAATAAAAAAAGTTTCTTTCAACATATTAACAAAAAAAAAGTCAAGGAAACTGTAGGTTTACTAAAGAGAGAAGATGGCAAGGAAATAACAGGCAAAAGGGAGAAAGCAGAACTGCTTAACTCATACTTTGCGTCAGTCTTCACACAAAAAGAAACTATAGCCCAACATACCAAAAAAACCACTGCAAAAGCAAAAATTAAAATAAGCAAGAAAATGGTAAGAGAACACCTATCCGACCTTGACAAATATAAATCACCGGGACCCGACAGATTACATCCCAGAGTTCTGAAGGAGCTGGCAGATGTTATCTCAGAACCATTGCACCATATCTTTCAAAAATCCTGGAACACCGGGGAAATACCTGAAGATTGGAAAAGGATTGAAGTGGTTCCCATTTTCAAGAAAGGGAAAAAAATGGACCCAGGAAAGTACAGACCAATCAGTTTAACATCAATACCTGGGAAGATCCTAGAAAAGATAATCAAAAAACAGATCTATGAACAACTAGAAGCAAACAAAGTTATAACTAGTAGTCAGCACGGGTTTGTTAAAAACAGATCATGCCAAACCAATCTTATTTCATTCTTTGATAAAGTGACTAAACTAGTAGACCAGCGAGATGCTGTGGATGTAGTATACTTAGATTTCAGTAAGGCATTTAATAACGTAGACCACAACCTACTCCTTGGTAACCTAGAAAAAGGTGGAATAGACAACATCACCACCAGATGGATCTGTAGCTGGCTGGCAAACCAAACTCAATGAGTAGTCCTCAATGGCACTACATCCACATGGAGAGAAGTAAGCAGTGGGGTACCACAAGGTTCCGTCTTAGGCCCACTACTCTTCAATATCTTCATCAATGTCTTAGATGAGGGAATTGAAGGGAACTCATCAAATTTGCAGATGACACCAAACTGGCAGGAGTAGCCAACACCCCAGAAGACAAACTCAGGATCCAAAAAGATCTTGACAAACTTGAACAATGGACCCTATCCAACAAAATGAGTTTCAATGTGGAGAAAAGCACAGTTTTACATTTAGGCAAGAAAAATCAAAGGTACAAGTACAGATTAGGTGAGACCTAGCTTAAAAACAGTAACTGTGAGAGGGACCTTGGAGTCCTAGTGGACGATCACTTCACTATGAGCCAGCAGTGTGCAGCAGCAGCCCAAAAGCTGTGGGATAAAGGGTCTATTGTTTTTACAGAACTGTGAGAAGATATGCTAGCCTGTGAAGCAAATACATTGTATATATTTTAATCTCATGAGCCTAGCTTGAAGCTTGAGAATTGTATCTAGGAAGGTCTCTGCTATGCTGAAAACTGGTCCTAACCAGAACTTACTGATATGATAGCAACTTTAGAGACAACCCCTAGGAACTTACAACCATAAAAGGAAATTTGTAAATAAGAGTAGGGGTGATAAAATTAGAGTAATGGGAGATGTAATCAGGGGCGGAGATAATGTATTCACTTTAGAAGCTTTGGATAGGTTGTGACAACATGATTACAGTATGATTACTAAGCCAATGAAAAAGAGGTGGGAGGTAAATTTGTAACGGCAATGGAGAATATAAAGAATGAATATTGTAGATTTGGGGTGTATCCACTGTGTGCTTGCATGCACAAGGAGCACCCCCTTTGCAAAGGAGTACAAATAAATTACCATTGTTTTCTCTTGGAAGTTTTGGCTTGTGATTTTTATTTTAACTAGACAACAAATCCCACAACTTGGGGGCTCTCCCGGGATTCTCCAGACAGCAGTAGAAGTCATTGAGCAAACACCAACTGGGAAGACATGTCCCATTTAGTTCAATGATCCTATGTTGTGGATGATTGGTGAGTCCTGTGTGCCTGTGGAATCCAGAACGGAGATTAAGAGAAAGCAATCATAAGGGGAAAGTCCTGGGGAAATTATACAGTGGGCATTGAAGCGCTGCAACCGGGAAACTCTGTGCACAGACCAAGGTAAGAAAATTTGGACGTAAGTATTGCCTTGGTGGTTGGGATATATAGCTCTGTGTGTTGGGGACAGGTTGACGGGTAGTGTGGTGTGCTTGGAGCATGATATGGTGTGAAGCCCCGGAGGGGGGTGGAACAGGTGGTTTGGTTAAATTTTGGAGAGATTGTGGTCGCTAACATGGGAAACAGGGTGGGTAAGAAGTGCTGTAGAGGGGAGATGGGATCTCCCAGATAATTCATTGGGTGCAATGTTGAAGAACTGGGACTATAATAGTAAAACCAGGACTAAAAGCAAAGGAAGAATGATTCAATATTGTTATTTTGAGTGGCCAAGAAATCCTATTAAAGGCACTAGTGTATTTTGCCCAAAATATGAAAGTTTTGAAAATTGGCTATGTCAAGCATTGAACATATATGTTAACAATAAAAGTCATACAACTGAAGAATCAAAATATGCTGCCTGTTGGATCTCAGGCAGTATATTTGTTGTTAAAGAGAAAAAGAAGGAGGAGGAGGAGGAGGGGGATTGTCTGAAAACCCAGTGGGACAGTCTACCCCCTCCATATAATCAATAAGCCGTGGCTGTGGAGGGAAATATTCCAAATCACAATGTCCAGGGAGCCCCAGTGGAAAGACCTATTAGAGAAATAAGGGAGGAAGTATATCCAAATTTGCAGAGAGAAATACAACAGTGTAGGGAGGATGTGAAACAGCTTCCCCTCCCTGATGGCAGTAAAGATAGAGATGTGAGAAGAAGGAGAGTTGTGAGTGAGGAATGTTTGTTTCCTCTTAGGGAGGTGCCAAATGGAGTGAATGCAACTGGAGATGCTGGAATAAGTTATGTTAATACTCCATTGAGCAACCAAGAAGTGAGAAGTTTTAAAAAGGATTTGGAACCATTGGTGGAAGACCCGATTGGGGTGGCAGAACAGGTGGATAACTTTTTGGGGTGTAATATCTATATTTGGGGTGAGTTGACTGCTATACTAAATATTTTGTTTAGGGGTGAAGAGAGAAATTTGATTAGGAAAGGTGCAATTAGATATTGGGAGAGGAGACACCCTCCAGGAAATAATAATGTTCCAGGAGAACAGAAGTATCCTCTACAAAGACCCAATTGGCAGAACAATAATGAACAGGACAGAAGACAGATGCAAGATTTAAGAGAAATTGTTGTAGAAGGAATTAAGGAGGCAGTACCAAGAAATCAGAATATTAATAAGGCTTTTGATTTAAGGCAAGAAAAGGACAAGGCAGAGATTAAAAGACCAAATGAGAAAATACTCTGGAATAGATCCAGATAGCCCAGTAGGAGAAGAGATTTTAAAAGTAAATTTTGTGACCCGCTCCTGGCCAGATATTCAAAAGAAAATAAGATGGATGGGCTGAAAAATCATTGGCAGATCTTTTGTCAGAAGCTCAAAAAGTATATGTAAGGAGAGAAGATGAAAAACAGAAACAAAAAGCAAAAAATATGGTATCCACTGGGGACCAAATAGTAAAGAAAGAATTGGAAGATCCATCGAAAGGGAGAGGGAGACGTTTTGCTCCAAGAAGGAGTGGATTTAGAGGAAGCCAACATAGAGGGCAAGGAATTCCACCCAAATGGGGGCCGAATAAGCTGGAACTGGCCAGACCAGCTCTTAAGTGTTTTGGCTGTGGACAAACTAGACACTTTAAGCGAGATTGCCTAGTCCAGAAAAAGGAGGAAAAATTGTTCTCCCTCATCCAATTTGAGGAGGAGGATTAGGGGGGTCAGGGGCCTCTCAAATTAAAACTCCACCAAAAGCCTCTGGTAAATTTAAAGGTGGGGCCGGAGAATGAAGAAATAGTTTTCTTAGTAGTTACTGGAGCTTCCCGTACTTCCTTAATAAACCTGAGATGATCAGAGTCTCTGGAGTGAAAGGGGAAGCTTTTGAAGTTCAGAAATTCTGTGAGACCTCATTAACTTTAGGAGAAAAGCAAGTAAAAAATAGAATTGTTGCATATTCTGGAGGCAGGGACACCTTTATTGGGAAGGGATGGGATCATAGCCCTAGGGCTAGAAATAACTGTTTGTCCGAGGGAAACAGTAGTTATGGCCAATTAACTGAAGAAGATGAAGAAAGGGTTAATCCTATTGTCTGAGTTAGGAAAGGTAATAGGGGAGGATTGGAGATAGAACCTTTAAAGATTAACTTAAAATTTCCAGGGGAGGTGGTCAAACAAAAGCAGTACGACATCTCTCTTTAGGGGAGGAAAGGGTTACAACCTATCATAGAAGATCTAGTGAAGGATGGCTTATTAGAACCATGCATGTCTTCCTTCAATACTCCTATTTTGCCAGTTAAAAAGCCAGATGGTACTTTTCGTCTAGTTCAGGATTTAAGGAATTTGAACATTATTGTAGGAACTAGACATCCAGTGGTTCCCAATCCGTACACCTTGTTGAGCACAAATGGTTCAGTGTGGTTGATTTGCAGGATGCCTTCTGGGCTTGTCCTTTAGATCCAGGCTCCAGAGACATCTTTGCATTTGAATCGGAAAACCCATACACTGGGCAAAAACAGCAATATAGATGGACAGTGTTGCCTCAAGACTTCACTGAGTCTCCCAATTTATTTGGACAGGTATTGGAAAAATTATTGGAAGCTTATCCCATTCCAAAGGGAATTAAATTAATACAGTATGTTTACTGCTGACAGGGAAAAAGGAAGTGGAAGTTAAAGCAGCCACAGACAAATTACTAAATTTTCTGGGAGAAAAAAGGCTCCGGGTTTCTAAAAAGAAATTACAATATGTAGAAAGAGAGGTAAAATACTTAGGATATTTGATTAGTGAGAGAAGTAGAAGAATAACACCTGAGAGAATTGAAGGAATTGTAACTCAACCTTTTCCTAAAACAAAGAAGGAATTGAGGAAATTTCTAGGATTAACTGGATATTGCAGGCTGTGGATAGATAATTATGCTATTTTGACTAAAGACTTGTATGCAAAATTGTTAGAAGAAGAGCCTGATGTTATACAGTGGACAGAGGAGGAAAAAGAATTACTGAACAAACTCAAAAAGAGTTTGGTGAGCGCTCCTGTGTTGGCCCTTCCTTCACTGAGTAAGCCATTTCATTTGTTTGTAAATACAGATAAAAGAATGGCTTTGGGGGTTTTGACCCAGAAGTGGGGAGGAAAGAGGCAGCCAGTGGCATTCTTGTAAAAAATGTTAGACCCTGTCTGTCGAGGATGGCCGGATTGTGTTCAACAGTGGCGGCCACAGCAGTATTAGTAAAAGAGAGCAGAAAACTGACATTTGGGGGAGCTTTGGTGGTTAGTACCCCCCATCAAGTGAGAGCAATCTTGAACCAAAAAGCCAGCCGATGGCTGACAGACTCAAGGATTTTAAAATATGAGGGTATACTTATGGAACAGAATGATCTAGTATTGACTACTGATGTTAGCTTGAATCCAGCTCAATTTTTAAGAGGAGATTTAGAAGGAGAATCAGATATTGAACATTATTGTGTTGAAGTAATCTAATTACAGACTAGAGTTAGACCTGACTTAACAGATGTTGCTCTGGGAGAAGGGACTAATTTGTTTATAGATGGGTCCTCCAGAATGGTAGAAGGGAAGAGGAGAAATGGATATGCAATAGTAGAAGGAAGAGAAGAAGTTTTGGTAGAAGCAGGAAAGTTGCCTTTAAGTTGGTCTGTACAGACTTGTGAATTGTATGCATTAAATCAAGCTTTAAAATTGTTGGCGAAACAGAGAGGGACTATATACACTGATTCAAAGTATGCTTTTGGAGTAGTGCACACTTGGAAAGATTTGGGAAAAACGAGGGTTGATTAATAGCAAAGGGAAAGATTTAATTCATGGGGAACTGATTACACAGGTATTGGCCAATTTGATGTTGCCTGAAGAAATTGCTATAGTACATGTAGAAGGGCATCAGAAAGAAAAAATTTTTGAAGCCCGTGGCAATAATTTAGCTGACTTGGAAGCCAAGATGGCAGCTGCAGAAGGAACTGAATGCTTAATGTTAAGTTTAACTCCTATAGTGGAAAAACCAAGGATTAATCCAGTGTTCTCTATAGGTGAGGAGACAGAGTTAGAGAAAGTAGGGGCATTGAAAACAGAAGAATGAAAATGGTTATTACCTGATGGAAGGCAAATGCTGAATAAATCGATAACTAGGGAAATTTTGGAAGTACTACATCAGGGAAGTCATTGGGGAACTAATGACTTATGTGATTTGTTTTTGGAAGCTTATGGATGCTGTGGGTTATATACAGTGGCTAAGCAAGTGTGTGACAGATGTATGGTATGTAAGCGAGTAAATAAAAAAGTTCTGCAACAAAAAGAAGTGGGGGCGACATCTAGTGGTGAGACCATTTCAATGCATTCAAGTTGATTTTACTGAATTACCTCAAGTGGGGAGACTTAAATACCTACTGGTGATAGTGGACCACTTAACTGAGTGGGTGGAGGCTTATCCGACTATGAGGGCCACTGCAGCACTAGTCACTAAAATTATATTGGAACAGATAATACCTAGATATGGGATAGTAGAAGCTATAGACAGTGACCAAGGAACTCATTTTACTGCAAAGGTGCTTCAGTCAATTATGGAGGCAGTGGGAATTAAGTGGGAATATCACGTGGCATGGAATGCAAAATCTTCTGGATGGGTAGAGAGAATGAACTTTACAATTAAAAACATCTTTTCCAAATTAATGTTGGAAACCAGGATGCCATGGACCAAATGTTTACCCTTGGCCTTGCTCAGAATTCAAACTCGCCCAAAAAGAGATACTGATATTTCATCGTATGAAATGATGTTTGGGCTACCATACCTGGGTGAAGTGGGGGAAATTCCACAATATGGATATATTTATAAAGAACTATATACTGGGGCTGTCTTCTTCTTTATCTTACCTCAGAAACAAAGGACTCCTGGCTCAAACCCCACCTTTGGATTTTGCAGTACATTCTTATAAAGCCTCCAGCTTTATAAGTGTAAGGACCCACTTCAACTAACCATCCAAGAAAGCAGAACTCTTGAAAAAGGCATTGTCTCAAAAGGATATTTTTATTAGGGGTCAGTGACAGTAGGGAAGTCAAGGCGAGACTGGGGAAAAACCCACGTAAGTCAAGGCGAGACTGGGGAAAAACCCACGCAAACAATATAGTTAAGCTAACAATATTCCTCCTCCCATCAAAGTCATAATGTCCATTTGAAATCCAGCCAATCCACAGGTGGCATAAAGTCTGACCGGCTGGTACAGTTGGCGTGCATCTCAAGGTCTTCTCCAGCTTTCGTTTCTCTGTAACTGTCTCCCTGATAAGGAAGACACATTCCTTTCTCAAGATGACAGAGTCAGGAGAGGGAAAGTAGAAAGCAAAAGTTATCCCAAGCGAAAGTATGCTCCCCCTCCCCCAGCAGAATGGCAGACCCCAAAAGTAGAATATATATGCAGGAGAAACAATGAGGGTTTGGGGACCTGACATATGGCCCCCATAGAAGAATGGGAAATCCACCTATAAAACAAAAAGGGAAAGGGGACAACAACACAGACAAATCAATTAGGCTTATCAGGGTATTTAAAGCGGAAACGTTGTAGAGGTTTAGGGGCTCTGACATGTCTCTTCTACACCCACTCATTCTGGGCAGCTGGGAGATTCTTCCAAGCCATTAGGTACTGTGTCACCCCATGGTGTGTTCGAGAGTCTAAAATGTCTTTGATTTCAAAATGTTGTTCTCCCTCAACCATGATAGGCATGGGTACTGGGGGTGCAGGAGGCCTGATGTTGGAGGTGATTTCAGGTTTGAGCAAGATGCAGTGAAAAACAGGGTGGATTTTCCGTAGATTCTTTGGCAGGTCTAATTCAACCATCATAGGGTTGATGATGCGTTTAACTGAAAAAGGTCCTATAAATTTAGGGCCCAGTTTCTTTGAGGGTTGCAAGGATTGTAAATACTTGTGGAAAGGAACACTCGGTCTCCAATGTTATACAGTTTCTGCTCCACCCTCCATTTGTCAGCTTGAGCTTTATAGGCTTCCCTGGCTTCATCCAAAGCTTTCCTGACCACCAGCCAGGTGTTTTGCAATTGTTTAATCCACTCCTGCAAGGATGGGATTTCAGGCTCTTTGATGGGGAGCTCAGGCATGGCTACAAAGGTTTGACCATTTGCTACTTGAAATGGAGTGAAACCAGTACTGGAGTGCACCGCATTATTACAGGCAACCTCAGCAAATGGTAACAGGTTGGACCAATTGTCTTGTTGGTAATTAATAAAACATCTCAAGTATTGTTCTAGAACTGAGTTAAGTCTCTCTGTCCCCCCATTCGTTTGAGGATGATGGGAAGATGATAACCCTTGACTAGAACCCATCAAGTCTAGAAAAGCCTTCCAGAACGTAGAAGTGAATTGGACCCCTCGGTCTGAAATTATATGTTGTGGGGGCCCATGAAATCGATATACATTTTGCACAAAGAGTTTAGCCAAAGTTTTTGCATTTGGAATCTTGGGACATGGAATGAAATGAACTTGTCTGGAGAACAAGTCCGTTACGACCCAAATGACAGTATTTCCAGCACTTTCAGGCAATTCCACAATGAAATCCATAGAGATCTCTCTCCAGGGTGCTGAAGGACTTGCTACCAGCTGCAGCAGTCCTGGGGATTTCCCTTGTTGCCTTTTGGCTGCTGCGCATGTGGGGCAACTGGCAACATAGCTTTCTATGTCCTTTTTCAGTGCAGGCCACCAAAATTGTCTCTTAATAAGATGTAATGTTTTTACAAATCCAAAGTGACCAGCAGTTTTCAAATTGTGTCCTGCTTGCATCACTTTAAGTCTCAAGGTTGCTGGGACATAAAGTTTCTCTCCAACCCATGCTAAATGTTCTTTTAACACACACAGGTTATTATGGTTACAAAACCATTCATCTGTTTTTAAGGCAGTCTTAAATTCCTGTAATACAGTCTTTCCAACAGGACCCATGGGTTTTGATTGGGCTCTGGTGGTCACAGGGGCTGCTAGTTGATGAGGCAGTAGAAATGGTTTGGCCACTTCTGCTTTCTTACTGTTATATTGTGGTAACCTGGACAATGCATCAGCTAGAAAATTCTTCCCACCAGAGAGATAATGGATAGTAAAATTAAAACGATGGAAATGTTGGGAGCAGCTTGCTTGTTTAGGGGAGAGTTTTCTGGGTGTTTTCATGGCTTCAAGATTCTTATGATCAGTCCACACTTGAAACGGTATTTTATTTCCTTTAAGGAAATGTCTCCAGGTTAGTAAAGCTCACCATACAGTGTAGGCCTCTTTCTCCCAAGCTGCCACCTCTGTTGAGTCTCTAACAATTTCCTCAAGGTGTAAGCACAAGGTTGTAATTGTCCCTCTTTATTTCTTTGGAGCAAAACTGCTCCCACAGCCTCATCGCTAGATCAACCTGAATTATAAAGGGTTGTTCTGGGTCCGGGTGTTTCAAAACTGGCTCCACAGAAAAAAGTCTCTTAAATTTTTCAAAAGCCGCTTGACATTCTCCTGTCCATTTTAATGGTTGGCTGGGCTTTGGCTTATCCCCCCCCCCCATGATCTTTAACAGGTTTGTAATTGGGAGGGCAATCTGTGCAAAAGATGGGATGAATTGTCTATAGAAATTTGCAAATCCTAGGAAACTTTGGAGTTGTTTCCTGGTTTTCGGGGAAGCCCAGTTCAAGACTGTCCTCACTTTCTCTGGGTCCATCTCTATCCCTTCATTTGATATGCGATAACCCAGGTAATCAATACAATCCTTGTTAAATTCACTTTTTTTTAAAAAGAAAATTTTATGAATTTTCTGGTTTTACATTTAAATATTTAAAAAGCAATGTGGCGGCTGAGTTAATCGATAATTCAATAACATACAAGTATCTTTAGTACAGATCTCAAACTATTACATTAAATATTTCCTCTCTTTTCCCCTTAGTATTTACTGTCTCATATTTAAACTAATACAATTCCTATTATATCAATTAAATAAAAGTAACTTTCTTACATTTATCAATACTTTTTAGTTTATACATATCCTAGTTATTTTAACATTCAATCTTTATAGACAATCAATGTCTTAATTAGTTTTTCCCAATTTTTAGTTTCCCATTCATATTTAAATTTAACACTTAATATTTATAATTTCCAAGTTTTAAATAACCCCAATTCCCTTTATCACAATTCATCACAACATCTAATGTTCAGGATACACGTCTTATCTATTTGAATTCTCACCATCTTACATCAACTAATTAATAATACAATATAACATTCTTATTTTCTGTTAATTTCCAAATATCTTAAATTTAGTAACCAAAATTTCTCTTATTTCAACATTTAATACTTCCTCTCTTTTTCTCTTGATATCTACTATCTCATATTTAAGCTAATAGTTTTTATTATTACAGCTAAGTAAAAACATATTTATTACATTCATCAATAGATTTTTAGCATATATATCTTAATTACCTTTATATTTAACCTTTATAAGCAAATCAATATTCAAATTTAACTGTTAATATTTATACTTCCAAGTTTTAAATGACCAAAGTTTTCTTTATCTCAACTCATAACAATATCTAGTATTCAAAGTACACATCTTATCTATTTGAGTATGTTCTATTTTAATTCTCACTGATAAATCAAAACCCCAATTTTCTTCAGTCTTATTCTAGCTTTCTTTCTTTGCCAAGTCGTCTTCCATGTCCCTGCTTTTAGGTCATCAAATAAATCCCCTATGTATATTGTTTGAAGTAGAAAAGGCCATCTAGTTGCCATTTTTTTGAAAGGACTAACAAATCGTCTCTCTATTTTTCCATCTCGACGTAGTTGTTTATCTGTTTATCTTTTCTTCAATCTGTTCTTCTTCTTGATCCTCAGGTTTCTTCTGATTTATATAGAAAATCTTTTCCCTTTTCCATGTTGTCAATCCCTTTTCTGGGTTTTCCATTAACTGTGTTTGTTGATCAATTGAATCTTCTGTCATAGTATTTAATTGTTCCATTTTTTCTATTATATTCTGTGTAGTTGATTTTTTAGTTGTAATCAAAGTTTGGATTCGTATATCTGGTCTGACATCTTGTTCTTTTCTGTAGCTTCTTATTTTATCAGTAGCTGTAAGGATAGTTTCATAAATTGCTTTCAACATAAAGAGAATCTGTTCCTGATCTTCATCCATGTTCTCTTAGTAGTGTATTAAGTTAAAAGCTTTACAATCAGAGAATGCAAAAAAAAAAATTGTCACTGAGTATAGAACACAGCTGGGCTTCTCGCAGCTGATATCTGTCAAGGTTACAAAAGTCTTATCTATAGTCTGGGCTACAAGCCAAGTCTCTTTTAAGCAATAACAAGTTGTAATATCAGGATTAGCCACAAGATGTCGCCCGTACCATTTAGAGTTTTCTTTTAAGTCCAAAATTTTTATAATCTTTTCAATTTTACTCTTTTTTGTAAGTAAAAACCCAGATCTTCAGTAAAAATAAGAGATATTTTAGTCCACAAACTTTAAAAAGAGAAAAATCCAATTAGGATCAAGTTATTCTTGCAACGTTTTAAATTCCCCTGGATAGTCAGTCGCTGCTGTTTGTAGAGGGATGGATAGAATCTCCCTTCCCTCTTCACAGGGGGGAAAGTACTTTAAGCAGCTTATGCAGGTAGAAAAAATAGTTAGGATTTAAGAGAGGGAGATCTCACCCAGTCTTGTCCGTGCTGCTTTATAGTTGCCTGATGGTGACTTTGACTTCGGCTGTCTGCAGCCTAGTGATGAGCCATATTTCTATGGCCGGTCTTTCGTCCACCGGTTTGGAGGGCTGCCCCGGATCAAACAGAAGGGCTACCGCCCTCCCGTGATCAAGCGGGGACCCCCTCCTTGCTGGTCACCCCTACAGGGTGACTTTCGACCCTTTCCAGGGTCCCCCAGCGATGCAAAATTGGACGTGGAAGATGGAGCTCGCCTTCCAAACATCCATGGCAGCCGCCTCGGCAAACCGGAAGTCTGAAATTCACATTTTGATAGTTTGGCATACAGTTTGGCAGAGCGCAGTTTTTTCATTACCGCTCTGAATAGCTTAATGTGTTCATCTTTTATCTCGGTGTAAATAAGGATATCATCCAGGTAAACTAGGACCCCTTTATACAAGTGATCACATAGGACAGTGATGGTAAACCTTTTAGAGACCGAGTGCCCAAACTGCAACCCAAAACCCATTTATTTATCGCCGGGTGCCAAGTGGGCGTGGCCGATTGGGTGGGCATGGCTGCGGTGGTCATGGCCAACTGGGTGGGCATGGCCATGGTGGGTGTGGCCACCTTGATGATGCTTGTGGGGAGGGACATCTGTGTGGGCTGGGCAGGGTTGGGGGAGATCCAGGGGTTCTCTGGTGGGTGAGGCGGTGGTCCAGAGGCTTGTCCTGTGGGGTGAGGCAAGGCAGGATGGGTGTGCCAATTGCCGCAGGGCAAGGCAAGGCAAGGCAGGGGCCGGAGCAGCTGCTGCCTGACACCATCGACCCACACACACAGAGGCCAGCGAGCTCATGGGGGCTGACGGTATCCGTCAGCAGCCACAGCCTGCTGGCTGTCCTGCATCATGGCAGCCCCATCAGCATGGGCGGAGTGCAGCCCCATCGGCGTGGACAGAGACGGCCCCGGGATGGCCGGAAAGGAGCCCTCACCTGGTGCGGGCCCTGTCTACACAGTGGCTCTGACGGGGGTGGCTGCTGCTGCTCCTCCTGCTGCTCCAAGCCTCTTGACTGGCCAACCACATAGGGAAGCAGGAGGCAGCAGCGGTGATCCCTGCATCGCCAAGCCTGGCCGGCAGCAGATTTGGAAGCCAAGCTGTGCCGCCCATCCTCATGCTGGTGGAGGCAGTGGTGGGGGAAGGTGAGCTGTGGCACATGCCCACCCCTCCCCGCTGCCACCCCACATCATCCTGCATGCATGCCCCGGAGCCCCACGGATGTGGGGCAACAGTGGCAAAGGGTGGGTGCATGCCAGATCCTGCCTTCCCCTGCTGCCGCCCTCACCAGCACGGGTGGCACAGCTTCATTTCCCAATCTGCTGCCTGACACCATTGGCCCCCGCACACAGAGGCCAGCAAGCACATAGGGGCAGCCACAGCATACTAGCTGTCCTGCATAATGGCGAACTGGCCATGGAGCCCCATCGGTGCGGGCGGAGATGGCCCCGGGACAGCCGGAAGGAAGCCCTTGCCCAGCCTGGGCCCATCCACTCGACGGCTCTGACAGGGGTGGTTTCTGCTGCTGCTCCGACAGGTCAACCATGCAGGGAAGCAGGAGGAGGTGGAGGGGCAGCTGGGGGTCTGGAGCCACCTCGGCTGCTTGCTGGCAGCCCGACGGGGCAGGAGATTTCACACACCAACTGCCCCTCCTGCTTCCCTGAATGGTTGACTGGTTGGAGCAGCAGCAGAAGCTGCCCCCATCAGAGCCATCGAGTGGATGGGCCAGCCTTCCTTCCGGCCGTCCCAGGGCTGTCTCTGCCCACGTCGATGGAGCTCCATGGCCAGTTCGCCATTATGCAGGACAGCCAGCATGCTGTGGCTGCTGATGGACACTGTCAGCCCCCAATTCGCTTGCTGGCCTCCATGTGCGGGGGCCGATGGTGTCAGATCGGGAAGCGAAGCCGTGCCGCCCTTCCTCGCATCCATCCGTGTGCCTCTAGGATGTGCATGCGGGACGATGTGGGGTGGCAGCGGGGAGGGGTGGGCATGTGCCACAGCTCACCTTCCCCTGCCACTGCCTCCACCAGCATGAGGATGGGTGGCACAGCTTTGCTTCCAGATCTTCTGCCGGCTGGGCTTGGCGATGCAGGGATCACCGCTGCCACCTCCTGTTTCCCTGTGTGGTTGGCCAGTCAAGGGGCTCAGAGCAGCAGGAGGAGCAGCAGCCATCACCCCCATCACAGCCACCGTGTAGACAGGGCCCGCACCAGGTGAGGGCTCCTTTCTGGCTATCCTGGGGCCGTCTCTGCCCACACCGATGGGGCTGCACTGCGGAAGGGAGATGGCAACTCTGATTCTCCCCTGCCAGCTGTCCCCCCAGTCCCCTGCCCGGTGCCCCTTCTATGCAATCCTATGTGACTGCAGTGTGGATGAGAGGCTCGACTGGCAGGGAGGGCAGCTTTCCTCTGCGGAGGCATCCTGGCCCTCCCACCCTCCCAGCCAGACTCCCTCGCCTTCCCCCAGCCGGGACCTGATGACCCCCACCCTCCTGCCCCCACCCCAGCTGACCCCCT
The DNA here is from genome assembly GCA_023970755.1 of Azemiops feae. Taxonomy (NCBI): domain Eukaryota; kingdom Metazoa; phylum Chordata; class Lepidosauria; order Squamata; family Viperidae; genus Azemiops; species Azemiops feae. The sequence continues at coordinate 24,751 of JALGBA010000526.1, forward strand.
GAGCAGCCCAGCCCGACCAAGACGGAGGGAAGGCGAGGCAGAGAACCGGTTGTTAAAGGATTTAAAATCCACCACTGGTCGCTTCCAAAGGCTGCTCACTCACTCTCCTGCAAAACTGCTCCCTTTATAGGTTCCCTCACTCCGCCCAGCTCTCACAGCTGTTCCCAGACTCTGCATGCATGGAGAGGGGGAGGGGAGGAGCCCGGCCCCGCATCCCTCTATCTGTGGCAATGGCGCACGTGCCTATAGGGACGACTCTGCGTGCCGCCTGTGGCACACGTGCCATAGGTTCGCCACCACAGATGTAGGACTTCATTGATCAGTTGCACGAATACTGCAGGGGCCCCCTGTAACCCAAATGGGAGAACATTAAATTGGAAGCAACCCAATGGGCAATTGAAGGCAGTTTTCCACTCATTTCCTTTCTTTATTCCTATGCAATAATAAGCCTCTCTCAAGTCCAGCTTTGAGAAAAATTTCCCTTTTGATAGGTGCGCTAACATGTCTTTCACTAAAGGTAATTGATACATGTTTTCCATGCACACAGTGTTCAGGTTCCTATAATCAATGCAGAGATGAAGAGAGCCATCTTTCTTCTCTCTGAATAACACAGGGGCTGCTGGCTCAATAAACTCCTGCTCTAAGTTCTTTTTGATAAATTTTTCCAGTTCGTTCAACTCCCTAGGAGTCATCGAGTACATTTTAGGTTTTGGCAATTTTGCCCCTGGGATGATTTCAATTGCACAGTCTGTGGGCCAGTGAGGGAGGAATTCTTCCGCCCTCTGCTCGCTGAAGGCTTCAGCCAAATCTTGGTATTCCATTGGGAGACTTTGCAAGTCTGACTCACTGAAGGCAGAGGCAAAATCACGATGTAATCCACATCTCCTGCCGGTTTCTTTAGTGACAGGTGGGGCTTACCCCTGCAGGAATCTCAGTTGCCCCTCCCTCCAGTTGATCATGGGATTCCACTTCTTTAGCCAAGCCAGTCCCCAAACTAATGGCCACTCCATTCCTGGGGCCACATTAAATGTTAAAGTCTCTGTGTGGCTGCCCAGGTCGATGTATAAGAGTCTGGTGGCAAAACTGGCAGCCCCCCCCTGCAACCGAATCATCCCGTTGGCAAAAAGTTATTGGAATCTTAAGTCTCCTGAGGGGAATCCCCATTTTCCCCACTAGTTCTGGGCTAATCATGCACTGGGTACACCCTGAGTCCAGCAAGGCTGCTAATTTCACTGTCCTCCCAGTGCTGGATATGGAAAGTTCTAGGGGCACTGTTATGGGGTCAATTGGCCCACTCACCAATGGGTCATCCTCATAGTCTGCTCCTGGATCATTGTAGCATGGAGTCGGAGCTCGACTCTCTTGATTGTGATCCCAGGGGAGCTCTATGACTTCCTCAGATCTCATTGCATTCTCCCTGGGGTGTGATGGGGTCCTTGGGGGTTTCCCGGCTGGCAGACGATCCCCTCTCTTGGCAAGTGTCTTGCTTCGGCAGTTCACAGCTCAGTGTCCCTCCTTACCACATTTGAAACAGGCGGGGCTGCGAGGCGGGGCAGGTGACGCTCGTGCGGTTTCTCCTTGCTTCTCTGCTGGCTTGGCCTCACTGGGCGATGGAGGGGCTTGCATTGATCGATCTCTACTTCCTCAGCTAGCAGGCAACATTTGTACAGCTGCTGCAGGGCTCCACAGGCTACGTAGGCATTGTACAGCTCTTCGTTAAGTCCATCCTGGAAACAGCTTACCAGGATGTCCTCTGGCCAGCGTAGGTGACTAGCCAACTCTCTGAACTCCTTGGTATACTCTGTGACAGGTCTTCTTCCTTGCTTCACAATCTTTATCCACTCCCAGGCTTTCTTATTGACCAGCCGGTCTTCGAAACGCCTTCAGAGGGCAGCCATAAAATGATTGAAGTTTCTCAATTCAGGTTCATTGCAGTTGTACAGGTCACCATCCAGTCAGCTGCTCCACCTTCCAGAGCCAGGGTGACCACCTGAACTTTCTCCACATCGGTAGGCAGTGTTATCCCATAGATTTGTATGTAGGTGAACACTTGTGCCAGGAAATACCCCAATCCCTTTGGGTCTCCATCAAATTTCACTCCGATCGGGATCGGTTTTATGGCTGGCTGAGGCGGTCTGCCTCTGGCTCCTTGAGACGGATGGCCCTGCCACTGCACTGCCTCCTGGGCTCCAGCCACTGCCGTCTCTCGGATCTCCGATTCTTCCTCCTCCGTTCCCCCTCTCACTCTTCTTCTGACTCACGGCTCTCCTTCAGCTGCATTTTAAATTCAACGAGGGTCTTTTTCACATACTCCATCACAGCTTCCATTGCCCCCAATTTCAGTTCCTCCTTTTCTTCTTTTTTTAAAAAAAATATATTTTATTAACTTTACAATAACAATCTTTAGTGCTTCGTGAACAGTGTGTTGTCTGGGTTCATATATTTAAAACAATCAATGATTAATTTCTACAATTAATCAATGTGTTAGTAATGTATTTCTTGATCCTCTCTTCTTCCTGTAATATTCTCCTTTTGTCTACATTAAACAAGTATAATTCTTAATATTTTCAGTACAAACCATGTTGAATATAAACATTTTTTAGTATTTATACATAAATAATAACATCAACATATAACATGTTTTTAATCAGCTTATTTCCATTGTATTTATGTCATCTTATTAAATCATTATATGTCCTGTTTTCAAGATTCTTATTGAAGCTTAATTTGCCCTCAGTATTCAAACCACTCTTATCAGTCATAGTTTTCTCAAAATTCATTACCTTTAAATATCCAAACTTTTCATTTAAATAGACCCTCTCAATGTTTTAACGTTTCATATATTCTAAAAGTATTATACTACTTATATATTCCTCTTACTATAGGGCCCCTTTACAAGCTTTATCTATTCTTTTGGCTATATTCCAACAATATTTAATCCTATAATACACCATCTAATAATAATAATAATATTCCATCTGATAAGTTGAATCACATCTCTCGACTCCAGCTTTGATCTTCTTCTTTGCCAAGTCGCTTTCCAGATCAGTAAGTTTAGCTTGCCAGGTTGTATTTTTGTAAGTGTTATTGGGGACAAAAAAAACAAAGCAAGTAAGGTATCAGGTTTTTGTCTCCCATGTTTTGATGATTCATCTGACAGTCCTTTAATCCATTTTATTTGTTCTTCTATTTTATCCTCAAATTTGTTTTGAAGTCCTGGAGGATAAGGCATCTTTTTCGTCTTCTTTATTATACTAAGGTTTTGCAGATTTTTTGTGTGTATTAATTGTAGTTTTCTTCATTTGTAGCTTTTCTATTTAAGTCACTTTCATTTAATTTATATTCTGTTGTCTGATTTGTTTATTCATTCTTTGTTGTCATTTTTTGAGTATCATTTAGTTGTAGGTTTAAGTTAGAGATATGTTTGTTTATATTGTCAAACTGATTGTCATGGTTCCAATAGATGAAACCAATTAAAAGAACTTCAAGGCAAAGATTTCTTCCTGAAAGAACATTTTATTCAGGAAACAAAGTATTAGCACTTACATAGTTGAACCCAAGACTAAAGTTCCCTCCCCCAGATACAAAGTAACATTGCAATTCCCACCCCAGAAAGGCTGTCATAAATCACATTCACCAATTAATCCAAAACACGGGCTCTCCTCCCAACTTCTCAGCCAGTCAAAACTTTATCTAACACTGGCCTTGAGTTCACCCACAGCTGCAATTGTTATGGCTAACTGAAAATGCTCAAACATTCCCCCCTACCCCATTCTACATCTAAAATCCCAGAAAGAAGAAAGAAGCATAATGAAAGCAAAAGGTAAAATGGCTACAGTTTTCTCAATTGTCGCAGCGCTGACATCTGGCTCCCCTTAACAGAAAGGAGAAGTCCTGGAATCAAACAAAGGCATAGTTAAGGATGTCCCCTTGGTTTGTTTGGATGTTTATCATAAAATTTATGAATAAGTCTATCAGCTTTTACGTCAGTACATTTCACCCAAGTAGCCTCAGATAATGGATAGCCCTTCCATTGCACCAAATATTGCAATTTTCCTTTATACAATCTGGCATCGAGAATCCGTTTCACCTCGTAATGAGTCTCCCCAGCCACCACAAGGGGCCCAGGTGCTTTCTTGGGAGGGGGTCTTAAAGTTGATTCCCTGAAAGGTTTCAACAAGCTGCAGTGAAATACAGGGTGAATCTTTCCTAAGCCGAGGGAGTTTTAATTCTACAGTAACCGGGTTCAGAATTTCCACTATGGGGAAAGGACCCAGGTATTTCGGTCCCAATTTTTTACTAGGCAATTTGAGTCTTAAATACTTCGTGGACAGATAACTTTTCCCCCATGCGAAATGACCTCTGAGGAGTCATCAGCCTGTTTTTTATACATTTCTGAGGCTTTTTCAATGCTTGCTTAGCATTGTCCCACACTCCCTGCCATCTGACACCCACTGGTCTAAAGTCTGAGAGGCAGGGGGATCCTGGAGGTATTCGGGCATTGGGACAAAATCCCTTTCAGTGGCGATCTTAAGAGGCATAAAACCGGTGCTACTGTGGACAATGTTGTTGTAAACCATTTCAGCGAATGGGAGGAGGTCAGTCCAGTTCGTCTGTTGGTAATCCACAAAGCACCTAAGATACTGCTCCACCATTGCGCTTGCTTTTTCAGCTGCCCCATTCGTAGATGGATAAAAAGCTGATGACAGTCCTTGCGTTGAGCTGATTATTTTCAGAAAATGTCTCCACAATTTAGCCATGAATTGCACCACCCTGTCAGAGATCACATGCTTTGGCGTGCCGTGCAGTCTGTAAATGTGTTTAAGGAACATCTCAGCCAGTTTTGGGGCTGGTGGGAGGCCGGAACAGGCGATGAAATGAACCTGTTTTGAAAAAAGATCAATCACAGTCCATATTACCGTATTTCCTCTACTCTCAGGTAACTCGATGATAAAGTCCATAGCAATCTCTTCCCACGGTTGGGAAGGGTCTGCAACAGGCTGCAATAGTCCAGGGAGCTTCCCTGGAATTCTTTTCATGGTAGCACAGACTGCGCAGCTTTTTACATAGTTCTCTATATCTTTCTTTAAGCCTGGCCACCAAAATTGCCGCTGAATTAAATGCAGTGTTTTCAAGTAACCAAAGTGACCAGCCTGTTTTGCATCATGGCTGCATTGGAATGCTTGGAGTCTGAGTGATTCAGGCAGATATAATTTCCCCCCTTGTAAGCCAACCCATCCCTATGGGTCAGGATGCTCTGATTGTCCTTAAACCATTGATCGTTAATCAGTTCTTGCTTTAACTTCCTCATTACAGGATCATCAGGGTTAGGAGTCTTTGCAGATTGGGGGTTCTGCGGGTTTATCTGAGAGATAACCTGTGGTGCGGACATAATAGAAACAATGACTTGCTCATACTGGCTTTTATACTGGGGCAATCTGGATAGGGCATCAGCGAAGAAATTCGTCCCACCCGATATGTATTTTAGGATGAAATTAAAACGATTAAAATATTGTGCCCAACGTACTTGTTTGGGAGATAGTTTATGGGGAGTTTTCAATGCCTCTAAGTTTTTGTGATCTGTCCATACCTCAAAAGGCACCTTGCTCCCCTCTAGGTAATGACGCCATGTCAACAAAGCCCATTGAATTGCAAAGGCTTCTTTCTCCCAAACAGCCCATCTTCGCTCAGAGTAGGTGAACTTTTTTGAAGTGTAAGCACAGGGTTGTAAAATCCCATCATATTTTTTCTACAGCCACATCGCTGGCATTGGCTTGAATAACAAATGGTTCCTCTGGGTAGGGGTGCTTTAAGACTGGTTCAGCAGCAAATAAGTCTTTTTAAATTCTCAAAAGCGGTTTGGCATTCCATAGTCCATTGTAGTGGCTGACCAGATCATGGTTTCCCTCCATCTTTGCCAGTTTTTAACAGCTCTGTCAGGGGTAAAGCAATCTCAGCAAATGATGGGATGAATTGACGGTAAAAATTGGCAAACCCCAGGAAGCTTTGTAGCTGCTTTTGAGTTTTTGGACGCTGCAATTCAATTACAGCTTTCATTTTGTCTGGGTCCATCTCAATGCCCTCATTGGAAATTCTATAGCCCAAATAATCCAAACGTGTCTGATGAAATTTGCACTTTGACAGTTTAACGTAGAGTTTAGTGCTTAGCAGTTTTTTCAACACCTCTTGCACTAAACATACATGGTCTGCCATAGTCTCGGTATAGATTAAGATGTTATCAAGATACACCAAAACACCTTTGTACAAATGATCATGTAGCACCTGGCTAATCAGCTGCATGAACACAGCAGGAGCCCCTTGTAATCCAAATGGCATAACGTTGAACTGATAGCTGCCCAAAGGGCTGTTAAAAGCAGTTTTCCATTCATCACCTTCTCTTATTCTCATGCGGTAATATGCCTCTCTCAGATCTAATTTAGTAAAGATTCGCCCCTTTGCCAGATGCGTTAACAAATCCTTCAGTAGAGGGAGGGGGTACATATTTTCCACACTCATGCAGTTGAGCCCCTTATAATCAACACAGAGGCGGAGCAACCCATCTTTTTTTTCCTTGAATAGTACTGGGGCTGCTACTTGGGATTTTGCCGGCTCAATAAATCCTCTGGCCAAATTCTTGTCAATGTATTGCTGCAACTCCTCCACCTCGAGGGAGGTCATTGCATACATATTTGGCTTTGGTAACTTGGCTTCCGGTAAAATCTCAATGGCGCAGTCATTTGGTCTGTGGGGTGGCAGGACATCACATTCCTTTTCACTAAACACTTCTGCCAAGTCTCGATATTCGCTGGGGATGAGTGGCTCTCCAGGCAGGGGGATGGTGGCTATTTTTTATCATGTTGGCCAGTGGCTCCATCTCACCACTAATATTGAAGGAGAAACTGGGAGGGGATGGCCCTATGGGCAATCTTAGGGTTCTCATCCCCTTTTCCCACCAGATAAAGAGTTTCCACTTGTCTAACCATGCTAGACCTAGAATCACTGCTTCAGTCATTTTTGGAGCCACCACAAACTGGATGAGCTCCCAATGTTCACCTATTTCTAGCCACACTGGCTCAGTTATGTGAGTGACTAGGGTTCCTCCCATTAAAGACCCATATGCCTGTTCAAACTTCATGGGTTTGGAGAGTAACCTCACCCAAATGCCCAATTTGAGAGCAATTGGCAGGCAGATAATGCACCGTGAGCACCCCGAGTCTATCAGTACCTGTAAGTCCATTTGAGTTCCTGTCTTAGGAACTATAAGTTTGGCCAAAAGGGAAAAATGTGGAATAGGTCAACTCACCATCGGGTCATTCTCTCCCTCATCATCACTGTCATAAGGAGCCAACATGGTGCCTGAAACAGCTGGGGTTTCGACTCTCTCTTGAGTGGGCGAGGTGACCTGGGCAACTGGTTACTGCGCGACCCAATTTGACTTCTCCCTGGCAGATGGCTGGGTTACTTTTCTTTTCTCTGGTGGGGCTGAACCGCCTCTCTGATGCGGGAATGGGACAGGGCAAGCCGCTACCCGGTGACCCGGCTGGTCACATCTAAAACTTTTGATCGGTGGGGCTGAAGACAGTCTAGGAGGTTCCACCGCACCTGCCGCTGGGGGTTGTTGAGATGGTGGTCGTCTCGCCGATTCTGACCTCGGTCCCGGTGTGGGACTCATCAGCTGTGTGGGTCAGGTCAATGTCCATCTTTACTGCCACCCAGTACCACTTCTGCAGTTGGTCAGGAATCCCACGATAGACACAGGCTTGGAACAGATTGGTGTACAGGCCATTCTTTTTTTTTTTACAAAATAATTTTTATTGAATACAAAAAAAAAAAAAGATTAAAAAACATTGAACATAGTGTATCATCTTTGACATACATCTTTGTCTAAACATTCCTTATTATACACATACTTTATACATTTCAGATATTCTTCCTCTATTTACATCCCTTCTAATGACCTTCCTTCTTTTTTTTCCTTCCATTTGTAAAATTTATTCCAGCTTAAATAGTATTCTGTTTCCTCCTGATTTTTTAATTCTTTCGTCATCTTATCCAATTCTGCGCAATACAAAATTTTCCTTATTAACGCATCTCCACTAGGCACTTCATTTGTTTTCCAATTTTGGGCAAACAAAATTCTTGCCGCCGTTATTACATGAATAATTAAGTATATATCATCTTTGTTTATATTTTTTTCTAATATGCCAAGTAGTAGCATCTCTGGTTTATATTGAGTTTTTTGACCCGTCATTTCTGTTATCCAATTCCAAACCCTCTGCCAATAAACCTGTACCTCTTTGCAAGCCCACCAAACATGAAAGAAAGTACCCTTTTCCCTTTTACACTTCCAACAAAGTGGTGAGTAGCCACTATACATTTTTGCGAGCCTAGCCGGTGGCAGGTGCCATCTAAAGAGCATCTTATAGAGATTTTCCTTATAGGTTGTTGCCAATGTAATTTTGCAATTACGTTCCCAGATTTGCTGCCATTGGTCCATGTTTATAGCGTGCCCCAAATCTATTGCCCAGGTAACCATTGTTTCTTTAACTTGTTCTTCAAATAATTTATATTCTAACATATATTTATATATTTTTTTGATTTGTTTTTTCTCCGAGCCTAATAATATTTTATCAAGCCCCGTATCTTGTCTTTTAATTCCCCATTCTTTCTTGTCTTTCACGTATCTTGCTTGTATCTGAAGGTAAGACCACCATTCCAAAGCAATCCCCTGTTGTCTCAACTCTTGCCTTTGCTTTAGATATCCTTCCTCTGACAGGATATCTTTGTATATGATAACCCTATCTTGCCTATAAAGGTTGGGGTATATAACTGCTTCTAATGGTGAGAACCAGCCTGGGAGTTTTGTATAGTATTGACATTTAACTATATTCCAGCTTTTTATTAGTTCTTGCCGGACTTTATGCCTCAGGAAGTATTGATGGTTCCTACTTTTATCTGTCCATAGGTGGGCATGCCAGCCCTGCTGGAGATCATGCCCCTCTAATAGTAAACATCTTTTATTTTCCAATGTTATCCAATCCCTGATCCACGTCAGGGCCGCCGCTTGATAGTATAACTCCCAATCCGGGAAGCCTAATCCCCCTCTCTCTTTAGCATCCTGTAGAGACTTTTGCTTTATCCTCGCCTTCCTTCCTTGCCACACAAAATCTAAAGTTAACTTATTCAACTCTTTAAAGAATTTTTTATCTAATTGGATTGGAATATTTTGGAATAGAAAGATAATTTTGGGTAAAATATTCATTTTCACCGCTGAGATTCTTCCTAGAAACGAAAGATGTAGATTTCTCCAGCGATCTAGATCAACTTTTATACGTTTAACTAATTTTCCGTAGTTATCCTCTCTAATTGATGAGCAACGTGCTGACATAACAATGCCCAAATATTTTATTTTAGTAACTACTTGTATTCCTAATTTTTCCCCAAGATTTTCTTTTTGCGTGTTAGTCATATTTTTTGCTATGATCTTTGTTTTATTTCTATTTATTTTCAAGCCTGCCACCTCTCCATATTCCTCCAATAGTTCAAAAAGCTTCTGACCTGATTGCACGGGATCTTCCAAAATAAATACTAAATCATCGGCATATGCTTGGAGTTTATATTTTTCCTTTTTAATCTCAAGCCCTTTAATTTGCTCTTCTTGCCTTACAGTCCTAGCTAAAATCTCCAATGTATATATAAACAATAATGGCGAGAGAGGACACCCTTGTCTTGTACCTTTCTGAATATTGAATTTATTGGTGGCCTCACCGTTTATTATAATCTGGGCATTCTGTTCGGAATATATTGCAGCTATAACATTTAAAAATTTTCTCCAACATCCATTAATTTCAGTTGTTGGATCAGAAATAGCCAATTAACATTATCAAATGCCTTCTGTGCGTCCAAAAATAAGAGTGCCATTTGGCAATCGCTATGTGATTCGTAGTATTCCAATATGTCTAAAATTGTCCTTATATTCCGCTTAGTCTGCCTATTTGGGAGGAAGCCATTTTGGTCACTATGTATGAAGTCAATTAAATAATTTTTAAATCTCTCTGCCATTATTGATGCGAAGATCTTATAATCGACGTTTAGTAGGGAGATAGGCCTATAATTTTGTATCTGTGTTCTCTCTACATCTTCTTTTGGTATTAATACTATATTTGCCTCTAACCAGGATTTAGGTATTTTGCCTCAGTTAAAACGTCATTGAAAACTTCTAATAGGTGTTCATTAAGTACATTTTGGTGTTCTTTATATAATTCCGCTGGTATTCCATCTGGGCCGGCCGCTTTATTAATTTTTTGTTTACTTATAGCCGTAGTTATTTCAATCATACTTATTTCCTCATTTAACATTATTTTTTTTCCCTCTGGTATCTTCGGTGTATCTGTCTTTTCCAAATAGTCTATTATCTTTTCTACACTTTGTCCCTCACTCCTCTTATATAAATTTTTATAATATCTTTGAGCAATTCCCCTTTTAATTATCTCATCATGTTGAATCTCTCCTTCCTCATCTTGCAAATTAACAATCTGTTGCTTCTCTTTCTGCCTTCTCAGTTTATACGCCAACCATCTTCCAGGTTTATTCGCGTGTTCAAAATTATTTTGCTTGGCAGCCTTAAGTTGTTGTGCTAACTTTTCCGAGTCTTCTAGACAAAGTTTGTGTTTAATTAATTCCATTTTACTTTTCAAACTTTTATTATTTAGGTCACCCTGATATTGTGTTTCAGCCTGCTTATATTCTTCTTCCAGTCTTATCCTGTGTTGTTTTTTTTCCTTATTTCTCTTGGCCATATATGAGATTGCAACTCCCCTCATGTATGCTTTAGCTGTATCCCAAGTATTCTGCAAAGATGTATCCCCATTCTTATTCGTTTGAAAGAAAAAGTGCATTTCTTTCTCCATCTTTTCCTTAAACTCTTTTTCTCTAATAATCACTCTTTGAAGAGTCCATTTTGGCCGGCTCCGTTGCCCTTTCCAGCAACAACTTATAGGATTATGGTCCGCCCAAAGGCTAGGTTCTATATTAATTCCTTGAATTTCCGAATCTAATTTTTTTGAAAGCCATAACATATCAATCCTGGTCCACGAGTTATGTCTATTAGAGTAATATGTATATTCCCTTTTATCTATATTTCTTTCCCTCCAAGCATCTTGCAAATTAAGGTCTGTGCACATCTCAAAAAAAGTTCTGGGAAGTATTATTTTGTTTCCTTTCCTTGCCCCATTACTTTTATGGTCTTTTGTTCTATCTACTATGGCATTGAAATCTCCAATTATACAAAACCCATCTCCCTCTAAGTCGCTAAGCTTACTGTGTAGATCCTTAAAAAAAGATACTTGGGCTCTGTTTGGTGCGTAAACTACGACAATTATTATATTTTTTTTGTTTAGATTAGCCTCCACTATCAAGATCCTTCCCTCTTTGTCCTTATAGATTTGTTTGGAAGCTATCTCCTGTCTAACATACAATGCAATTCCTCTTTTTTTTTTTCTCATCTAGTGAGATGTATAGTCTTCCTAATTTAGGTTGCTCTAATAGATACTTTTGATCATTTTTTATATGAACCTCTTGTAATGTAATGACATCCGCATTTAATTTAATAAGTTTACTGAAAACTTTCCGCCGTTTTACTGGTGAGTTCAAACCCCTAATATTCGTTGACCATATCCTATACTCCTCTCCCATTAACTTGTTTCTGTCGTGCCTTAGTGCTTCGAGTAATCCTTATTTCCTTCGACTCCTCAAGGCTTCTCCCCTGTTGTCCTAATCCATCTTGTCCTCCTCCCCCTTTTACTTCCTCTATACCCTGCTCTGTCCCTCTTTTATCCATCATTCGTTCACCTTCTCCTTTTTCAACCATCGCATTTCCTTCTCCGTGATCTCCCAGGCCATTCTTGAAATGGTGCACCAGGGATTGTTCTGGCCACGCTCAATATGACCCGTGACTCTCCAGAATTCACACACATATTCCTTTGCTGGTCTACTTGCCTGTTTCACTTCATGAATGTCCTCTGCCTGCAGAGCTATGGATTCGTCCTCGAACCGGGTTCTTAGCCCTTGGATGAATAGGTTGTAGTCCCATAGCTCCGGCGCCTGTTTGTTGTGCAAGCTATTCAGCCACTCTGATGCTTACCCCTCCAGGTTTGCCATTATGACATCGACCATCGTGGCAGGATCCGTGTAGGCATTGGCATTTCGGTTCATATAGGAACGCACTTGGTTCAAAAAGAAAGTTAACTTCTCAGGGTCTCCGTCAAAAGTGGGTTTAAAAGGTGGGGGTGTTACGGATTGCTGCCTGTCTAGCAAGGCATGCAGCCATCCATACTGTTGCATCAGGCCACGTTGAATGCCCCCTGCCTGATCAAACCTTGACATGGGCCTTGGGCTGGTGTAATGTCAGTGACAGTACTCAGGGCTGCATTGCCAATGGCAGGGCTCAGGGCTTCGATGGTGATAATGATGGTCTGGGCTGTTCCGGTATCGGTGATGATCAGGGCTCTCCCTGCATCAGTGACAGTCTGGGCTATGGTGGTGTGGGTACTGGCCTTGAGTTCACCCACAGCTGCAATTGTTATGGCTAACTGAAAATGCTCAAAAATTCCCCCTGCCCCCCTTCTACATCTAAAATCTCAGAAAGCAGAAAGAAGCACAATGAAAGCAAAAGGTAAAATGGCTACAGTTTTCTCAATTGTCGCAGCGCTGACACTGATTTCTAATCTCATCATGGTTTGAAACAATTATCATTTGAATCTGTCACAGCATTGTGTATATTTTCTCCTGGAATGTATTTGTATTGTCTTGAGTCATTGTTCCTGCAGATCTTTGAAGCTCCAAACTGAGTTCTTCAGGAAGAGGTGTTAGGTATGGTTTTATATTATTTTTAGATAAGTATATAATATCAATTTTATCTCTCCCCTCTAAGTAGTTTTCCATCGGCGTCATAGTCTTTTTAATTAGTTTTATCAAGCCAGTCCATCTTAAAATCCAAACAGCCAAATCTTACGTAGTTCTTGTCTTTATATAATAGTTTTATAATCCAGTACATTTCCAACTGTCAAGGCACCACTGAAAACAATATTTTGTGGTGGTTTTCTTTTCAGGGGTCTTATAATTATCAGCCAGTCAGGATTCAGTTCAAAGTATTTGACCATCTAAAAGTTTTCCAGTAATTTCTCCTTTAGAAGATGAGCCAAAGGCCAATTTTTTTTTTCTTTGCAAACAGTTCTTAGGTTAAGATTTAAGAATGCAGTTCAGTGTGTTTATAATCCCAGAAGGTCAGCAGTTTCTAAACATATGTAGTTTCACTCAATAGCAGATAACTCAATGCTTTGTTCCCAGCTGTTTTTTGTTGTTTCTAGGCATCTTGCCAAATTCTAGGTCAGTGCTGCTACAGTTTTCTCTAATCCCCCACTAGATGTCACTGTTCATTTTTCAACTTTTTAAAACAAAGAGTTATTTTTTGTTCCCCTATATATATATATATATATATATATATATATATATATATATATATGTAGGTCTTTGGTAATTCGGGTTTTCTCCCGCGTAAAATTGGAAGCACGGCTTCATGCTTCTAGGAGCAATGTGTGATCGCAGCTGTTTCTTCCTTTTAACTGCCAGTGGGGGTATGAACTGATTGGGTGGGAGCTTGGCTGTGTTCTGATTGGGTGGAGGTGTGTTCTGATTGGTTAGGGGCTTGGCTGTGCTCTGATTGGATGGGGGGTGTTCTGTTTCGGTGGGGGCTTTGTTGTGCTCGGATTAGTCTGAGTTGCAGCGGGATTTGAGATGGAGAGCTGCATTGCTGTTGTTTGGCTTCGCGTTCGTGGTCGTGCCATATCATCAAGGTGGGTGTCAGTTTGCTTCATGTATGGATTGGAGGGGTTTGAAATGGCTAATGATGCAGCTGTGGTCTGGTTTCTGGTTTGAGGTCGTGCCTCATCATCGGTGTGGGTTTGGGTTTGCTTTTTGCGTGGATGTGTGGTGGTGACATCCTGTGTGGTTTTCGTGAGTGTGGGTCTAGTGTCATTCTTTGTGTTAGGGACTCGTTTGTCAATAAGGGTGGGTTTCCAAATGGCTGGTAGGCGGGAGGTATCATCTCGTTTATTCATGCTGTGTGGGCGTTTTTCTATCTCGATGGCTTCTCTGATTATTCTGTTGTTAAAGTGTTCAGTTTTGGCGATAGTTCTGGTATTTTTAAAGTCAATTTTATGTCCTGTGGCTTTAAGGTGTTGGACCAGGGAAGAAGTTGGTTCCTCTTTTCTGACTGAGTTCTTGTGTTCTTCAATGCGTGCACTTATTCTTCTGTTGGTTTGTCCGATGTATGTGGTGGGGCAGGCGGTGCATGGGATTTCATATACTCCTTGATTTTCTAACTCAATTTTGTCTTTGGGGTTTCTTAGGATGGTGGATATTTTTCGGTTTGTGCAGAATGCTGTCTTGATGTTGTGTTTGTGGAGGATCTTGCTGATTCTGTCTGTGGTGCCTTTTATGTATGGGAGGAGGGCTTTGCCGTTTTCTTGTTCTCTGTCTTGGATTTTAGTGGGGGTTTCTTTTTGGATTAGGTTGGTAATCTTATTTCTTTGGAATCCGTTGGATGTTAGTACGTTAGTGAGAGTGTGTAGTTCGGTTTTTAGGTGTTGTTCGTCAGCTAAGCATTTTGTTCTCACTAACGTACTAACATCCAACGGATTCCAAAGAAATAAGATTACCAACCTAATGGATCTGTCAGCTGTTTGGCGCGTAAGTCAAACAGCGATCCAACTTACGCACCAAACAGCTGACAGATCCAGTCCCACAACATGTGCATGTGAGAGGGCAAGACGAACATCCAAGCTGCTCTCCACTGAAAGAATCCAGCCGGCACAAGACTTCACGTGGCCCCCTGTTAACCTCGCGCCGAACAGCTGACAGGCACGATCCGGCTTGCGCGCCTAACAGCTGATAAGCGCGACTTTTAAATCTTGTCGGGAGACTTACTGCTGTATACCTGCTATTGTCAATGTGATTTTTCTAAACGAGCTTCCTAAGCACGCTATGTGCACATGCCACAATGTAACCGTTTTTTCCAACTGTTATGTGAATTTATGCACATGCTCCCTTGCCATTTAGCCCTTTGCTCTGATGATGTTAACAGGTTGTTAACGAAAGCTCAGCAATAAAGAAGCCTTTTTCTAATATCCCGGAGTTCATTATTTTATTTAATTGACTTTAAATATATATATTTATATATATTTTCTAGGAAATATATTTTATATTGTAAAATCAAAGTAAACTACTAGGAGAAAGAAAAGGAAAGGAAAAAAAATGAAGCCCTTCAGCTGGTTTCAATACAGATAGGAATGTCTGGGTATCACGCCAAGTTTAGGCTGAATACGCATCCGACAAAGCAAAGTGAAAGTTATCAGCTTAAAATGGATACTTTCTTGCCACTTCAATCCACAAAAAACCGCCCAGACAGCCGAATTTTTTTAAAAAGAAACAGTAATGTTCAGAAGGGGGGGAGGAAGAAAAACACTCCACCCCCCTCCCTAAAGGCTTCCACTTAGGCTAAAAACAAGCAGGCAAAGAGAAAGAAAATCCACCTTCACAATAAGGATTTTTTTCAGGATCCCCGAAATCCAACAGCTCAAATAGTCAGTAAAAATTAATTATTTTTCTCAAAGCTCGTTTTCCCAAGTATCCGAACGCTGCTTTCTGAAAATAGGGAAATAATTCTAGAAGCTTTTCTCAGGAAGGTAAATAGGGTATCAAGAGGGAAGGAAAGGTCTCACCTGGATCACCCACGGTGGTTCTTTTCACTTAGATGTTGCTGTGACTTTCGGCTGAAGCAGCTAGATGACTGGCCATGTTAATGGCCGATCTTTTTCCCCGTTGGCCCAAAGGAACTGTCTCGGACCGCAGAGGGAGCTGCCACTCCCTCCGCCATCAACGAGTGGCCTCCTCAGCGGTGGTCGCCCCTCCAGGGCGACTTTCGACCCTATCCAGGGTCTACCGGCGGGGGGAAACTGGCCGGCTAAGGGAGCAAACTCTTTGCACGACCTCCTGCGCTGCAACCAAAACCGGAAGTCTTTCCTTCCCCGTTTTTATTCCACCACATTCCCATGGTGTGATGACAGCAGGTGGGTTGTAATAGCAGCCCATCTGTCTTCTTTTTCTAGGGCAGCAATCCTATGCACATTTGCCTGGGAATACACCCCATTTAATACAATGGATCACTTTGGAATAAACATGCATAAGGCTTGAGTTTCCTCCCTCCCTCCCTCCCTTCCTTCCTTCCTTCCTTCCTTCTTTTCTTCCCACAAGACACATTAAAAAAGAAATCCATGGTGGATCAATAGAAAAATGAAAAAAAAATCTTTCCATTCTTTATCAGCTCTTTTCAGTGGATTAATGTTGGTGTTGGAAACAAAAGAAATAGTTATAATATATATATTGTAGTACTGGGCTATAAATATTAACATTAAATCATAATTTAATGATCTTAATATATTTTGTTCAAGATACATGCAATATCATTCTTATAACTGCATGTACTTTTGAGGATAATTCATTCAATGTGTCAAGGTTCTGAATGATGAACACAATAAAGTAAACACAGCTGATACAATTAAATCTCTAATGCAAAACTTTATTGAGTGAACCATTTTGGCACTGATGCAAGGAAAACCAGCTCTGTGGTTTTTGCGCCTAAATTGCTATATTAGAAGAATAGAAACCTCCCTCCCCTCTTCGTGCAGGTTACGCTGCCCAATTGTACATTAGGCAATTCTAATGAGAGAATCCACAATCTTCAATAAATATCTCTCCTCATGTCCTTGGTTCTGATGAAGTAGTCAGCAGCTGTTAACGGCTCACAAACCAAACTTCCCCCTCCCCCCAATCATGTGGCAACCTATGAAGCAGTTGTGTCTGGACCATCCTGACCACTTTGCAAGGCTTGACACAACGCTTGCTGGCCATGGATTTTCATTAGATTCTACAAGTAGCAGATAGAATCAGTTGCTTCATGTCCTTCTATTTTGTCTTTAATAGTTGATATATCATTATTGTTTTGCACACAGAATAATGGAACTTGGGATATGGTATTTTGATACTATCAAAATCATGAATAGCTTTATGCTAGAAATAAAATATACATTAAGTAATATGAAATTCTACTTTCCTACATGTAGACATCAATGGTTTCTACTAACCAGAGGACCAGAGGAATGCTGTGGATATAATTTACTTGGACTTCAGTAAGGCATTTGATAAAGTAGACCACAACTACTTTAAGATAAGATAGAAAAATGTGGGTTAAACAGCATAATCACCAGATGGATTCATAGCTGGCTGACCGGCCATACTCAGCGTGTGGTCCTCAATGGAACTGCATGGAGGGAAGTGTGTAGTGGGGTGCCCCAGGGCTCTGTTCTGGGCCCAGTGCTCTTCAACATCTTCATCAATTATTTGGATGAGGGGATAGATGAGGAACTCATCAAATTTGCAGATGACAACAAGCTGGCAGGAATAGCCAACACTCCAGAAGATAGGCTTAAGATACAGAAGGATCTTGACAGATTTGAACATTGGATGCTGTCTAAGAAAATGAAATTCAATGGTGAAAAAAGTAAATTTCTACATTTAGGCAAGAAAAGCCAAATGCACAGGTATAGTATAGGTGGTACTTTGCTCAATAGTAGTAGCTGTGAGAAGGATCTTGGAGTCCTAGTTGACAATCACTTAAATATGAGCCAGCAGTGTGCTGCAGCTGCCAAAAAAGCCAACACAGTGCTAGGCTGCATTAACAGAGAGATAGAATCAAGATCACGTGAAGTGTTAATACCACTTTACAATGCCTTGGTAAGGCCACACTAGGAATACTGCATCCAGCTTTGGTCACCACGATGTAAAAAAGATGTTGAGACTCTAGAAAGAGTACAGATAAGAACAACAAAGATGATTAGGGGACTGGAAGTTAAAAATATAAAGAAGGGTTCCTGGAATTGGGTATGTCTAGTTTAATGAAGAGAAGAACTAGGGGTGACATGATAGCAGTGTTCCAATATCTCAGGGGTTGCCACAAAGAAGAGGGAGTCAAGCTATTCTCCAAAGCACCTGAAGGCAGGACAAGAAGCAATGGATGGAAACTAATCAAAGAGAGAAGCAACCTAGCACTAAGGATAAATTTCCTGACAGTTAGAACAATTAATCAGTGGAACAACCTGCCTACAGAAGTTGTGAGTGCTCCAACATTGGAAGTTTTTAAGAAGAGACTGGATGGCCATTTGTCTGAAATGGTGTAGGGTTTCCTGCCTGAGCAGGGGGTTGGACTAGAAGACTTCCAAGGTCCCTTTCAATTATTATTATTATTATTATTATTATTATTATTATTATTATTATTATTATTATTATTATTATTATTATTATTATTATTATTATTATTATTATTACTACTACTACTACTACTACTACTACTACTACTACTACTACTACTACTACTACTACTACTACTACTACTACTACTAACCACTTTGGAATGTGGTTTAAGAGGAAGAGATTATAGCCCACAAATTGAAAAGGACATATTTTATATAGAAGACTTGTATAGCCAGAAGAAACCTACTTTAGGATCCTTCCTCTGATATAGAGATGTAGATATGTGTGGTGGATTTCAATTAGTCTCTAAAAGTTGATCAACCTAATATTCTGAAGTTTAGTTGTGATGCCCATGGGAGGCTTCTTTCCTTTTTCTCTACTGATTTCCTTCGTAATGGAAAGCAGATTAGTGAATGGCAATAGGAAATTAGCCATCTAATTGCTGTGAACAATATATTATAGAATCTTTAGAATTAACAGAATAACAGAATAGAATAAAGAATAACAGAGTTGGAAGGGATCTTGGAAGTCTTCTAATCCAACGCCCTGCTCAGGCAGGAAACCCTATACCATTTGTCATGGCCCCCTCAGAGGCTGGTTCAGAGGAGGAGGAGGAAAAGTTGGAGCTGGGACTGTCCCACAGGGAAGGCAGCCAGGGACTGAAGATGATGCTGTCCTGGGCCCCTCAGGCTTTGGGGGAAGTGGTTGACCAGACAGAGAGCTGCCTGCTTGCACAGACACAGGGGAGGATCAGCTGCTGACTGGCAATGGTGCTGATAGGCAGCCAATCTCCTCTGCTGAGGAACAGCTGCCTACTCCATTCAATCCAAGGGCAAGGAGAGTAGAGCATAGGCAAGCTCAGAGAAGGGCTACAAGGCTACTTGGGAGGAGGTCACCCCATCTCTCCTCACAAAGAACACCTGGAGGGGAGTAACTTAAGGAGAAGCCGTGGGGAGTTAGTCTTTGCCAGGAACAACTGTTTGCTTTGGGTTACACTCCCCCGAATTTTACTTGTGCCTTGCCTCGCTTGCTCTTTGCATTTTGTTTTGGACCTCGCTCTTCTCTGGTGGCCTATGTTTGGCCTTTGCTTCACTGGAGCTTTGGAACTACTTCTTTTCTGGGACCTGTTTCTTGTCCTGAGGACTGCGCTTGTTTTGTGCCTGGACTTTGCCTGGTGGATTGGACTTGGAACCCTGGACCTTGCCCTGTGAGCATGCTCCTACTCTGTGGGCCTTCTTTGTACTATTGGGGCTGTGTTTGGGAGTCTGAGGGTGGAGCCTTACTGGTTGTTGGAGAGCCGTTGGCTGGAACATTTGTTAAGAGAAATAAAGAACTCTCTAGAGGCCTCCTTGCCTTGATCACTTGGGTCATAACACCATTTCAGACAAATGGTTGTCCAATCTCTTCTTAAAAACCTCCAGTGTTGGAGCACCAACAACTTCTGGAGGCAAGTCATTCCACTGATTAATTGTTCTGTCAGAAAATTTCTCCTTATTTTTAAGTTACTTAATGCTAGATTCTTTGATGATTTGGCTGAAATACTTCAAAATGTTAAATCAAATGCATGGTTACTTCTTTTAAAACAGTTTAATAATACATGTACCATGTTTCCCTGAAAATAAACCCTAGCTTGATTTTTATGCATGCATCTAATATAAGCCCTACCCCCAAAAAATACCCCTAGTTAAGACCCTGCCTACTCCATCCCACTGTCTGGTTGCATGAGGTGGGGCAAGGCAGGTGGCATAGGGGTGGAGCTGCCCCACGTGCCCCACACCCGCTTGCCTCAGGACTCCCACAGCCAGGCCTCCCACACCCTGCCACCTGCCTCACCTCTTAGAAATCCAGGTCTAAGCAGTACAGAGGCACAGAGGAAGATGGAGCAAAGCTAGTTCACCAGATTTATTTTTAAAAAGGTGGGTGGTGATTCCCTTTCTTCTGCATGGGAACTCACAGAGCCGCAGCTCGGGTTTTGTCGGCAGGCCAAACGTGGCGCTCCAGCCCTTTGTATACAAACCACACCCACAGGCAGACTCCTGAAGTGGCCCTCCGTCTTCCCACTTACAGCCAGTGGCCACTGGGATTTCTTCTGTCCTTCCTTCGTCTGGGCCAGCATGAGTTGCTGCATGTGCTAGAGAGAGCAGCGTCTTGGGCTACGGGTGTTCCTTGGCAGCTGGGCCTGTTTGCTATTTGCCCTGCCTGCCTGTCACTCTCTTAACACACCCACATCTGCCCTGTGAAGCAGCTTCAAAGTCACCCTACAAATTTCAGGCTGTGCAGGGTCTGAATCTGAGTTTTGCTCCTAAGCTAACATCTCCCATGCCTTGATCTCTTGGGAGGCCATCACACTGCTGGCCCCCTTCCTCTCCGCCTCCCCCCACCCAAAAAGTCAGCACCTGCTTACCTCGGTGACAATGGCTGAGATTGACATCACAGCTGGGCTCCAGATTCCTGGTGGAGAAGTTAAGCAGGGCCTTGAGGCGATAGCGGCTGCACTGGCTCCACACCTGCTGCCCACCATGCTTCTCCAGGAGGATGCACCTGGAGACACACTTTGCTCAGGTTGTCTTTAGCGGGCACCGGCACCAGTGCTTGGGAGTGGCACCAAGAAGACAATGGATAGCCCTGTGTAGCCATTGGGGATGATGCTGGTGCTGACCAGGAAGATGAGGCACTGGAAGGGGCCCCACTTGCCCATGAAGGAGGGTGGCCTTATCATAATGGAACATAACTGATGACAGGCAGGTAGGGCGAATGCAGAATGGGGAGGGGGAGAAGAAGGGGCCCGGCAGTGTGACAGCGTCCCAAGATATCAAGATCAACAGGGCATGGAAGATGTTAGCTTAGGAGTGAACAGTCCCCGCACAGCCCGAAATTTGTAGGTTGAAACTGATTTACAGGGTGGATGTAGGTGTGTTAAAGGGGCGACAGGAGGCAGGGTGAATGATGAACAGGCCCGGCTGCCAAGGAACAGCTGTGGCCTGAGACGCCACTCTCTCTAGCACATGCAGCAACTCCTGCTGGCCTGGGTGAAGGAAGGACAGAAGAAAACCCAGCTGGCTGCCGGCTGTAAGTGAGAAGAAGCAGGGGCTGCTTCAGGAGGCTGCCAGTGAGTATGGTTTGTATACAAAGGGCTGGAGCGCTGCACTTGGCCTGCCAATGAAACCTGAGCCATTACTCTGCAAGTTCCCGCACGGAGGAAAGGGAATCACTGCCTGCCTTTGTTTTTTTTAATAAGTCTGGTGAACCAACTTTGCCCCATCTGCCCCTGTGCCTCTGTACTGTTTATCCCTGGATATCTAAGAGGCTAGGGAGGTGGCAGGGTGTGGGAAGCCTGGCTGCAGAGGCCCTGAAGTAAGTGGGTGTGGGTGTGTGGGGCAGCTCCACCCCCCTCCCCCTGCCTTGCCTCGTGGTGGCGGAACCGGTGCAATGTGCCACGTGGTCTCCTGCTGCAAGCAGCCATAGAAGAAGTGGGCCAGTGGCCATGCAGGCTCCTGCTGGACAGGGCTGTTGGTGCCGCCACTGTGAGGTGAGACGGGTGTTGAGGAAAAAAATAACACATCCTCCGAAAATAAGACCTAATGCCTCTTTTGGAGGCAAAAAAATTATAAGACCGGATCTTATTTTTGGGGAAACACAGTAGTACTATAGAAAGAGATGGATGTCAAAATTTCTAAAACTATAAATGATTGACATAACAATGAGCTCGGACAGTATCACTACAGAAACCTTAAGCTTTCCACATTTAATAACATTCTTTGATGATATTCAGATCCAACCACATTGGACAATAGACTCCCAAACATTAGTATAACAGCACAGAGATGTTAAAACCATTTTCAGGTAATTGTATGACTTAAAATAATAAACAGCATTCTAGGAATAACTGTTCAACCATTCATTTATGGGAAGCTGATTATTTCCTGCATGAAAATGGAGCCCTTGCTGTTAACATCTATATTTTAATCAAAGGAATTAACAGAATCCAGATCTTAGAAGAAAAGCATGTAGTTGTAAATAATACAATATTGTATTACAAAGATAACTGATAAACAGGATGGAAGATATGGCTTAAACTATATCCCGAGTGCCTTCCCTTGTGTAAAGTCTATAAACTTTACCTAAGACACCTATGAACATGTAGAGGAATGGAAGTCTAGACAAGCATGTTGATTTAACACTCCTAAAAAGATAATGAGCAAAGAAAAAGGAAACTATCTCTGTTAAATACAAGAGGAATGTTTGCTGTTGCAGTTTAATCCCAATCTAGAAAAAGAATTAACTGTTTCCCAACATATCAAGTTATCCTATTCCTGTTTAAATTTCTTTGGTGTAATGATGGTTTTCTTGATGTCCTTTAGAAAGCAAAAACTAAATCATTTTAAGCTGCTTAGATATTTTTTTCAGAAGGCAAAAAGAGCATGCAAACAGTGTTCCAGTATCTGAGGGGCTGCCACAAGGCAGAGGGGGACAGGTTGTTCACCAGAGTACCAAAGGGAAGGACAAGAAACAATGGTTGGAAGCTGATCAAGGAGAGAAGCAACCTGGAATTAAGGAGAAACTTCCTGACAGTGAGGACAATCAACCAATGGAACAGCTTACCCCCAGAAATCGTGGGCACTCCATCACTGGAAGTTTTTAAAAAGAGACTGGACAATTATCTGACTTAGATGGTATAGGGGGCTGGACTAGAAGACCTCCAAGGTCCCTTCCAGCTCTATTCTATATTCTATTCTATTCTATTCTATTCTATTCTATTCTATTCTATTCTATTCTATTCTATTCTATTCTATTCTATTCTATTCTATTCTATTCTATTTCTCCATTCTGCTTTCTTGAATTAATTTAATAGCAAAAGTAATAGTGATGGATGGATGGATGGATGGATGAATAATGGATGGAATTATTTTTCATTTTTCACATGCAATATAATATTAACACTCTTTGAAACATTGTCTCTTTTTAAGTAAGTTTCTTTTTCTTTTAATATTAATAAGTTTTGATAAAATGGGATAAGTTAAACATGGAAGCATTTTTTCCAAGGAAATATTCTCTCCATGGAAAAATCATATCTGTTAAAACTATAGGATTCTTCTTCTTGAAATAAATGAGCAGGACTGTATCTCATCAGCATCATCGGAGTAATTAAGATATACTTTCTAAATCCTAACTCAACATGTGTCACGATCTGTTTTTCTACAGGCTTCCCAACTACTTGCATCCTGGGAACTACACATTGATTCAGGCACCCTTATTAAAAAAACCCCAATATAATTGTTTGTGGTTAAGGTGATAACCCTTTTGTTTTCTCTGTAATTCATCACAGGGCTTGTCAGGGCTGACAGCTTAGGAGAATATTTTTTTAACACTTCTTTATCTGACAGCTCCATGCATCATAGAGCAGCGAACAGAATTAGATCAAAGTCTATCAGTCTCTGCCGCCTTAGTAAGGTACGCAATCCTGTTTGTATCTTTATCCAGGCTCTGACAGTTCATTTTAACTGGCATGGGGGGGGAGAAATAATAGCAACTGGGGTTGGGTGGATGAGGAATGGGGAGAAGGAGAAATAAAGTTTCTTTTAAGCTTTTCAAGAAGTACAGTGTTTTCACATATCATTTCCCTGTAACATCTGTGATGCCCAACATACTTGGATGCAGTCTATATTTTCAGATGGTACAAAAGCCAGATTGTCAGAGAAAAGGCTTAATCAGCATGTGAGCCTATTGACACACACACATGCACTTCATAATCCTGACTTTTGTTTAATATCAATAGCAAACATTGACTGCATAGCCTTTTAACAATGGCATATGGTCCATCTGGTACCCACTGCATTCTAAGGCTGCCAGGAAGCAACACAAGTTTTCCTGAGAGGCTGCCTAAATTTTAGTGACTGAAACCCAGTACTTGTTGTTAGAAAGCAGCAGGAGGAGGGAACTCAGTTCTGTCTAACACTGAAAGCTAGGCAAAGTAAGTCCCTGAAAAATGAATGTTATTCATAAACTCTATTAATAGTATTCAGGAACTTTCAATACTCTGATTTTCTACACTGAGCATAGAAGAGACCAAAGTAGCTGTAAAAGATGCTACACAAGAGATTGTGTTAACCCAGGAGGATGGGTGGGGGAAAGGGAGTATGTGAACTAAGGCTGGGAAAGAATGCATCCTATATGTGGAAAAAAAATGGAAGGGTTGTAGATGGTAAATGAGGACTGGAGGATTTTTATGTATTGCTGAGTAATGAGGATTATCATGTATTGCCTAATAATAATATCAATCCCACCAAAGGAGAGAAATATGTTGTGATGCCCATTTTGTCACTTCCCAACCCCTTGCTCCCTATTTCAATGGATGCTCATGGCTTGGGCAAAAGACTGACATTGCATTAACACAAGACATACACAAACTTGTCTTAACTCTTTGTTTGTTTATTTATTTCCCACCATTATTACTTTTACAAATAACTCAAGGCAGTGAACATATCCAACATACCTTCCTCTTCCAATTTTCCCCTCAACAACAACCTTGTGATCTGGGTTGGCCTGAGAGAAAATAACTGGCCCAAGCTCACCCAGCTGCTTTCATGGCTAAGGCAGGACTTGAACTCACTATCTTTTGCTTTCTAGCCTGGTGTGTTCACTACAAGAAGTGAAAACTGAGAAAGTGAATGATGTTGAAAACAACGGTAACCTTGAAAACAACAACAACAGTTCTGACAGACACAGATTTAATGAAATGGTGAAATTCATCTAATAGGTGGTCATACTGGTGCTGAAAAGCTCATTTTTCCCCCAAAGTGAAATTGCAGCACTATATATTGTGTACAGCAGCTCTGTGAAAAGCCACCAAATCAGTGAAGCACTTCCAAAGGCTACAAAATGCTTCAAAGCCATCTGAGTCCATTCACTGCTTTGAGGCAGTTGACGCTTTGGTTCATAAATTAACTTTGATGGGATGATTTGATTGAAGCATCACTGAATCAAAGCTTTCCATGGAAGTTTTGCACAGGACAAGTACTAAGTCACATATGTTGACTCATAGTTTCAATGAATTGCTATCATTTAAATAAAAATACAATGTATCCTCTCAAAGTAGAGAAGACTTTGTTTTGGCTCTCAGTCCAAATTACCAAAATGTTGATGACTGAGAGAAGATTTCCACACTTCTATTGTTCATTCTGATAGTGGTTTATCTTCAGACAGAAAAGGACTTTAAATGGAGGACAGTCCTCATCAAACAGAATCTATAGTCACCATAAAAGTCATCCAGCTGCTTGATCCAGGCTAAGAACATTAGAACCTGATTGCTGCAGGACACAGGGAATCAAATCAGTCCAGTTTAGCAAACAATAGCCTAGAGTTGAAATAGTGCTTTGCTCATCACCAGACTGCTTGTAACTCTCCTATTATAAAGCTAAATCAAGAGCATTAAACAGCTTCTAATTAAGGTTGCATTATTACCTCAAAAGAGGTGGAGCTACATAAAACTTTATCAGGATGGAAGATGCCCAGTGACTTTTTAAAAATACAAAACTATTTTTAAAATATATAAGAAAATAAAAGAAAAGGGTCTACATAAAGCATGCATTTTTAAAATACTAATAGAACAGCAACTTTTAAAATACAAGGAAGCAAGTAATGTAATTGATTGATACTTTAATATGCAGACAAAATCGAAAACCAGTGGCCACTGGTTAGAACTATATGAAATCATGAACTATATTTATTGCCTAAATGCATAAACTAAAGTTTTTCCACAAACTATTTTAAGGGCATAAACGTAAAATTGCTGGATGCTGCTAATGTTGTTACTTTCTCTCTCTCTCTCTCTCTCTCTCTCTCTCTCTCTCTCTCTCTCTCTCTCTCTCTCTCTCTCGCACACACACACACACACACACACACTCCCTCCCTCCCTTTCTCTTGGATCCCGCCCCTCTCCCTTTTGATACTGAGGGCAGGGTCTCTCTCTCTCTCTCTCCCCCCCCCCTCTCTCTCTCACACACACACACACACTCTCACTCTCACTCCCTCCCTTTCTCTTGGATCCGCCCCCTCCCTTTTGATACCTGAGGGCGGGGTCTCTCTCTCTCTCTCTCTCTCTCTCACTCACACACACACACACTCCCTCCCTCCCTCCCTCCCTCCCTCCCTCATCCATCCATCCATCCATCCATCCATCCATCCATCCATCCATCCATCCATCCATCCATAAAATTCTGATTAAGAATTTTGGTTATAATAGTAAAATGTAATACAAACTAAACTTAAAGAAAGAAAATTGAAGGAGTAAAAAGTGCAAGAAAAATGAGGAAAGAGAAAAAAAGAGAAAAAAGTAATAATATAATAAGGAAAGAAAAAAGAAATATATAGAAGAAACTTCTAACCTTCATTACAACAAAAATAAACAAATTTAGCAACTCTTCAATCCTTTCAAAGGTTACAAACATTTATCTCTTCATCCCATATCCCAACTGTTATCTATAGACAAATCCACTCCCTGGTGTCAGCAAAAAGATTGCCAGAGGTAACAACATATTTTAATCTTGATCAAATAAAGCAACTTTATATTCCTGCCTTTTATTTATAACAGTTTAATCTTTAATTCATTCAAATATTGTTGTAGGAATTGATTTCTCTCCATTTCTTCCGTGTCCCATTGCATAGAGTTTTTCAACACGTTAACAAGACTCTTTTGTAAAACCGATAAGAAAAGAAAGTTAGAAAGTATTATTTCACAGAAAGAGTAGTGGACGCTTGGAATCAACTTTCAGCAGAAGTAGAGGGTCAGTCATCAATAACTGAGTTTAAACATGCTTGGGATAAACATATGTCTATTATGTGACAAAAATTTAAAAATTATTGTTATTAAAAATAATTAAAATAAATTAATTAACTGAAGAAAATAAAAACAAACAAACTCAAAGAGCAAATTCGATGGACTACTGAGTTTTTTTCTGCAGTCAGATTTTTATGTTTCTATGTTTCTATAAAAAAAATTCTAGGCCACTCTCTTGGTTTGTCCTGTGTATTTTTCTTTTAAATTTTAAAGCCTCAGCCAATTTCTTTTGTAGATCTGGTGAAGCATCCTTTTCTGTATCATTCTCTTGGTCTGTTAGTTGTAAATTGACTTTTGATACCTTCTCTACAGTAGTGGCCAAAATTGTGGAAACCTTTTGGGAAAAGTGTATTTTTGAGCTTTGATGGCTAATAACACCACTTTTCTTTTGGAGTAGTACCATAAAATTATATATCAATGGAAAGATAATTTAATCAAGAATGTAATGCAACAAAATTTGTTCAATTATCTGTACTGTATTCTATGAAAGGTTATAACCAAATAATCAGAAAAAGGAAGCACAACTTGCTTATGTTGATATCAGGTAGCTTTCCTTCATCTGATTGTAGCCAATGAGCATGAGTGTTTAGAGAGCCAATCAGGTGTCATCTTGTTTTGGCAATGAGCCAATCAGATCACAGTAGGAGTCAGTTATTGATGTCATGTATTGAAGCTGAGAGGAGGACATTTGTCAGTGTGTTATGTGATCGCTATCAGGTTGGTTGGGTTTTTTTGTGTTTTTTCATTTAGTGAGCTTGTAAAACGTAATAAAATTAAAGTAATGGTGCAAAGAGTTGATTGGTTGCCCAGAAAGCGATGTAAAATAGTATTATTAAGTGAACAAGGCTACAGTTATAAAGAAATTAGAAGAAAAATTGGTGGAAACTTAACCAAAGGTGGCATTTCTACTGTACACTTTTCCCAAAAGGTTTCCACAATTTTGGCCACTACTGTATGTTGTGAGCTAATTTTTTTCTACATTCATTATTTCTTCAATAATATCTTTTGGACATAGTTATCCATAGAAGTAGACATCACTGCTAACATTGATGATATTATGGCTACTATTTTCTGAGTCCATTCTTCAAGTCTCCTTAGAGTATTTTCATTATCAGAACATTTTGCAACATTTTGTAGATTTGGAAATATTTCCTCTACCTAATAACTTCAGTCCTTTCTAATGTCCAGTTTGAAATCATGAAATTACTTATTTTTGTTTTGTCTTCTAAGAACCAAAAATAGAATACATTTACCATGGGAAGCTGTTAGTTCTTTATACTTAGTTCCAAAATCTTATTGTAAAAAAATTCAATGTTTCAATTTTATTTGGAAAATTAGTTCAAATTAGTTATAAATTAGTTATCTTTCCAAGATCAAAATCTTATTTAGCTTTTTGCTATTTATTTCAGATTTTTAAAATTCTTAAGCTTGCATTTAAAATTTTCCTTCATTCAGAATTGAAGCAGACTCACCCAGAATTTTCAAACTTGTTGGTCTGGAGATTTCTAATGGCTTAGAAGTAGATAAAAAGCAATTCCTGAAAGTGATTAGAAAGTGAGGTTTGCAAATTTAGTGTCCTTTAAAAGTTTCTGTCATGGTTGCTCCTGTCATTTCCTGGTGTTCAAACCCACAGAAAACCACTGTCCTGTGATCTCCTCATGAGGAGCAGCCATCCAGAGCACATGTGGACAATCTCCTATCCTCCCCTTATCTGGAGAGGTTGCAAATATCCAGTCTATTCATCAGTTCCTTGGTCTTTACCACAATTATTATTATTATTAATAATAATAATAATAATAAT
Organism: Azemiops feae; assembly: GCA_023970755.1. Taxonomy (NCBI): domain Eukaryota; kingdom Metazoa; phylum Chordata; class Lepidosauria; order Squamata; family Viperidae; genus Azemiops; species Azemiops feae. The sequence goes on from JALGBA010000526.1 coordinate 53,754, forward strand.
AATAATAATAATAATAATAATAATAATAATAATAATAATAATAATAATAATAATAATAATAATAATAATAATAATAATAATAATAATAATAATAATAATTGTTGGAAGGGACCTTGGAGGTCATCAGTCCAACCCCCTGCTCAGGCAGGAAACCCTATACCATTTCGGACAAATGGCTGTCCAGTCTCTTCTTAAAAACTTCCAGTGTTGGAGCACTCACCGCCCCTGGAGGCAGGTTGTTCCACTGGTTAATTGTTCTAACTGTCAGGAAGTTTCTCCTTAGTTCTAGGTTGCTTCTCTCCTTGATTAGTTTCCATCCGTTGCTTCTTGTCCTGCCCTCAGGCGCTTTGGAAAATAGCTTGACTCCCTCTTCTTTGTGGCAGCCCCTGAGATATTGGAACACTGCTATCATGTCCCCCCTCATCCTTCTCTTCATTAAACTAGACATACCCAATTCTAGCAACCGTTCCTTATATGTTTTAGCCTCCAGTCCCCTAATCATCTTTGTTGCTCTTCTCTGTACTCTTTCTAGGGTCTCAACATCTTTTTTACATCGTGGTGACGAAAACTGGATGCAGTATTCCAAGTGTGGCCTTACCAAGGCATTGTAAAGTGGTATTAATACTTCCCGTGATCTTGATTCTATCCGTCTGTTAATGCAGCCTAGCACTGTGTTGGCTTTTTTGGCAGCTGCAGCACACTGCTGGCTCATATTTATATGATTGTCCACTAGGACACCAAGATTCCTTTCACAGTTACTACTATTGAGCAAGGTACCCCCTATACTATACCTGTACATTTGGTTTTTCTTGCCTAAATGTAGCAGCTTACTTTTTTCACCATTGAATTTCATTTTGTTAGATAGCGCCCAGTGTTCAAGTCTGTCCAGATCCTCCTGTATCCTAAGCCTGTCTTCTGGAATGCTGGCTATTCCTGCCAGCTTGGTGTCGTCTGCAAATTTGATGAGTTCCCCATCTATCCCCTCGTCCAAATCATTGATGAAGATGTTGAAGAGCCCTGGGCCCAGAACAGAGCCCTGGGGCACCCCACTACACACGAAATTCCCTCTGTGTAGATGCGGTTCCATTGAGGACCACACGCTGAGTACGGCCGGTCAGCCAGCTACGGATCCATCTGGTGGTGATGCTGTCTAACCCACATTTTTCTATCTTATCAAGTAGTAGGTTGTGATCTACTTTGTCAAATGCCTTACTGAAGTCCAAGTAAATTATATCCACAGCATTCCTCTTGTCCACTAATTTTGTCACTTGGTCAAAGAATGCAATAAGATTTGTCTGGCGTGATCTGTTTTTGACAAACCCATGTTGGCTTTTAGTAATGACTTTGTCTGCCTGTAGGTGTTCGCTCATTCGTTGTTTGATTATCTTTTCCAGAATTTTCCCAGGTATTGAGGTCAGGCTGATAGGTCTGTAATTTCCTGGATCTGTTTTTTTCCCTTTTTTGAAGATGGGAACTACATCAGCTCTTTTCCAGTCCTCTGGTAGTTCCCCAGTGCTCCAGGATCTTTGAAAAATATAGTTCAGTGGTTCTGAGATCACATCTGCCAGTTCCTTGAGAACCTTGGGGTGTAATCCATCTGGTCCTGGTGATTTGAACTCGTCTAGGCTGGACAGGTGCTCACTTACCATTTTCTTGCCTATCTTAACTTGTGTTTCTATTCTGTTTTTTATGGCATTATTTTGGATAGGTTGGTCTGTTTTTTCCCTTTGTGTAAAGACAGATGCGAAAAACGAGTTAAATAGTTCTGCTTTCTCCCTGTTGTTTGTCACCTTCTTGCCACTGTCATCCTCTAATGGACCATCATTTCCTTCACTTTTTTCTTGTTTTTTATATGTTGAAAGAAGCTTTTTTTTGTTATTTTTGACTTTGGTCGCAAGCCTTAGTTCATTTTGAGCCTTAGCTTTCCTCACTTCATCTTTGCAGGCTCGGGCTATTTGCTGATATTCTGACTTAGTTATGTGTCCCTCTTTCCACTTTTTATACTTGTCCTTTTTATCTTTCAATTTATCAGAGATTTCTTTATGCAGCCATGCTGGTTTCTTTTGAGAGGTGTTATTTTTCCTCTTTGTTGGTATTGTTCTAGATTGGGCTTTTATTATCTCACTTTTCAAAATTTCCCAAGCTTCTTGAGTTGTTTTCCCCTGGAGGATTCTCATCCATGGAATCCTTCCCAAGCCCTCTCTAAGTTTATTGAAATTAGCTCTCTTGAAGTCCAAGACTCTAGTTTGACTGTCTTCTGTTGCTTGTGCTTCCATAATATTGAATTCCAATATTGCATGATCACTTCCTCCCAAGGTTCCTATGGCTTCAACACCTTCTATCATTTCATCTCTGTTAGTGAGAATTAGATCCAAAATGGCTAATCCCCTAGTTCCCTTCTCTACTTTTGGGGAGACAAAGTTGTCTGCTAGGTTTGTCAGGAATCTGTTTGATCTTCCACTTGGTGCAGAGTTTGTCTCCCAGTTGATGTCAGGGTAGTTAAAGTCCCCATTACTATTGTGATGTGCTTCCTACATACCTTAGTTAGCTGACTAGCAAAAAGTTCATCTATTTCCTCTGTTTGGTTGGGTGGCCTATAGTATACACCTATGGCAATGTCATTTCCTCCCCCCCTTTTATATTGACCCAAATGCATTCAAGACAGTTTTCATCATTGTTGTGCTCTATTTCTGTAGTGATGTAGTTATTTCTTACATATAGAGCAACTCCTCCTCCTCTTTTATTTGGTCTGTTTCTTTTAAATAATTTAAATCCCTCTAGGTGTGTGTTCGATATGTGGGTTTCATCCCACCATGTTTCCGTAATGGCAACAATATCATATCTGCCCTCATTAACCTGAATTTCTAGTTCACCCTGTTTGCTGTTCATACTCTGTGCATTGGTGTATAGACATTTGAATCCTTTCTGACTGACCCTTTGTTTACTTTCTACATAACCTGTGTGGTGCCTGAGTTCCCCTGTCTTACCACCTATTTGGTTAGTGCACTTTGTGTGGCACTCGCTATTAAAAGCTTGATTTTGCTTGACAGCAAGGTTGATATTCTTGTCCACACATACATCTATGTTACATGCACTGATAGCCCTATAATTTTTAGATTGCCGGGGACAGGGATGTTCTGTATCAATTAACTCACTGTCCCCGCTGTTTAGTTTAAATATTCCTTCAGAAAATCTGTGAATTTATAGCCGAGTAACTCAGTCCCTTTCTTTGATGGATGCAAACCATCTCTTTTGTACATTTTTTCATTGGACCAGCTGCAGACATCGTGACTAATATATCCAAAGCCTTCCCCTTTACACCACTCCTTTAGCCACATATTGAATTGTGCTATACGCTGGCCTTTTCCATTTTGCTCCTTATACACAGGTAAAACCTCTGAAAAAGTAAGCCTACAGCCTGTTCTGCTAAGTTCCTGCCCCAGATTCTGGAAATCATTCTGCACAGAGAGTACATCTTTTTGGGACAGATCGTTAGTGCCAAGATGTACAATAGCCTCCACATCGCAGTCCTTGCTGGCATTCTTGATTATTTTACAAATACGCTTCTTGTCCCTACTGGCATTAGCACCTGGAAGACATCTGACCTCTTCTGAAACCTCTGTGTCCTTTCCTATATTTACATCCTTTATAATTGAATCACCAACCAGAAGGTGTCTTCTCTTTTTGGATGCCTTTCTGTTCTTGCATGACTGATGTGTAATACCTGATTCGCACTTCTCCCTGTCAAAAACAAGTTCTTCATCACAGACCAAGATCCCCCGCTTATTTGAGTTATCGTCACAAATACCTTTACCTGTCTCCTTAATGTCCCTATTAAGGTCAGCAAGGGCACTGTATCTGTTGTGCAGGGACACAGCAAAAGCTTTGTGTTTATGGTTCACAGTTCTCACCTTGCCAGATCCCACAGTTGTCCACACTGCCCTTCTCCTACAGGATCTTTGTGGTAGAGGGGGCTGATAGCACGGAGGCTCAATGGAGTAGAAGGGCTGAACTGGACACCTAATTTCTGCCTGAAGAGCAGAGATTACAGACCCTAGATAAATAATCTGTCCTTGTAGACTAGTGATTTGTTTACAGATAGGACAGTTTCCAAGTTTGAAAAGTTTGTTGACCCTGCTTTTCAGAGCCATCTTCAGTTCACCATAGCTCCCCTGGAAGTCTGGTTTCTTCATATCCTATGGCTGATGGAATCATTTAAACCATTGATTGGCTGCATTTGGATGCCTACAACTCTGTACTTCAGCAGGTAACACATATACTCACGACTCTTCTTTTCTGATACAGCCTCAAGTGAGTGCTCAGAAACATTTGCTTTTGCTTTCCATGTTATGTAAAAATGTGGCCATGACATTGGGAACATCTTATGTACAAGCCTGAAACTGAAATAATGCTCTTCTACACTTGCCAGCATAATCAAGTGCAAATACTTGATCCAAGAAAGACTACCTGTATTTTTGGGAAGATTTCACAAGTGGTGCTTTTAAGAATAAACAAAATATTATTAGGGCTGTAGGAGAATTCGTACAGAGAATTATGATAAAGGTCTCATTAGGGAATGGCCCAATTTTCCTTGTGAATGATTTAGTAAAAGAAAACTACATTAAAATTAATTTGAATTCATCCTTGCCAGGCAGAAAACCTCTCTGTAGTAAACACCAACCTCTTAATTAGACAAGTTGCCCTTTTGTTTTCTAACAACAGCCCAACAGATATGTTTCTGCCATACTCTTATGAGGATTAGCTAAAAGAAACTGCATGTTGAACTTCACCTTTTAATTAACTTTTAATGAATTGTTTATCCAACAGAGTCTGTCACACTCAAAGCACCAAAATAGGGGCACATCTACAGCTCCACATTAAAGATATTTTGAAAAATATATTCTTGTATATTATGTTTCCTCTCTATCGTACTTGTGTACCCCTATAACACTGCTTAATCATAAGTACTGATTCAGAGTCAGATAATCTCATGTTATTTAGAATATGCATTATAAAGTCATCACTGAACAAAGCAGTGCAGGGCAGAAGCAATATCTAATTATGTAAACATACTATCTTTATTTGTCAGTTTCCATTGCAGGGAAATAGATTTTCTTTATTTATGATGGCCTCGGTACAATTATTTTAGGTGGAGCATTGTGGAGAGGTGTTGGCTGTCATGCCTTTGGTTGTTGGCAACATAGGCTCCTGTCTAGCTTGACAATGATTGGATTCTGGGAAGAAGCTAGATCGAGCTGAGGATCTGTGGTATGGCGTGTGTAATCAGTCTTGGCACTTGCTGTCAGGAAGATAACTTTGGTTCTGAGTCTGGAGGATCATTAGGAATGATACATCAAATGCTTGAAAACAAATAGGGGCTTAATCTTCAATAAAAGAGAACATCAGCAAAAAGTGCCTTCCATGATTCTGGTTACCTGACATGCTGGGAGAAATTGGCAGGTTTACCTGTATTACATTTTGTTTTTCCAGTGTTTACAGAATTCACTCAGCATATATTGCCACGGAAGACAACAAACCCATTTTACCATGCAAAAGATGGAAGTGAAAATGGCCTCACATTTAAACCTACAATCTTAGATTGTTTAAAATCAATAAGTTATTTTCTCCCCAAAGTCTTAGTTGGTGTAGACAAATCCTAATTGATGAAGCTGAGAATTCCGACCTCTCTTTTTGGTTCAAAGCCAATCTGCTTCCAATATGCTACTACATAGGAAATGAAAAAGCAAATAATCAAGAAATCATTTCCACTCTCTGTTAGTCATACTAAAGTACTTACTAAAGTACTAAAGTATGACTAACATAGAAACTTTAGTTAATAAAGGATGAAGATAAATCTTTTTATTGACTGACAGCTGTAATTGTTTTGGCTTTATGACCTCTGTATATGTATCCATTTTGAAATAATCTGTGGGTGATGTCATATATTGTTTAATTTTTATTACTGAAAAAGAGAAACGATTATTAGCAGAAGAAAATTGTCATATAAGATTAAATTGGATGTAATCCGGTTCCATGGTATTTAAAGATCAACTCTGTCCAGCCTTGGGCTAGAGAAAGTCTGTTGTGGTTGGGAATCTTGGAAATTGTACTCGACTGTGTGTGAAAACCAACTTGAAAACAAATATTCATTTATTATGTTTTTCCAAGATTATATAATTTTGGATTGATTTTTTTCAACATTGTTTGAGCATGGTTATTTGTGTAAATCAGATAAGTTGAAATGAGTCAATTAATTATTCACAGTACCATTATTTTTTGATAATTTCTATGCTTATCTGTATGTTATTCCTAAACAAGTCCATAGTTATGTTTTATGTTCAAGGCTAAACAAGAAAGTAGCATTCCTTAGTTCAATTCAATAGCTGGCTTTTGTAAATCATGCTTTTCATCTTACAAAAATCATGGATTTTAACAAATATCATTCAGTTTAGCCAAGATCTGGCTCAGACTCGCTGTTTCTCTCACCACTTGATTCTGTAATACTTCATTCCAGTGCATACATTTACTCTGGTGAATCACAGTCACATGCTGTGCAATGTTATGCAATAGTACAGGTAGTCATCGACTTACGACCACAATTGAGCCCAAAATTTCTGTTGCTAAGTAAGACATTTGTTAGCTGGTATACTGTTTTCAGTGAAAATTACTTCTGAATCCCAGTTTCTTTTAGGCCTATGAAGTGATTGTAATCTATGCAATAATATTCATTCAGTAATGCTGCAATCAAGTATGGAATATTGAGGAGAATATGGAATTGTATTGAAGAGGCCACAGAACGGGGATATTTCTGACTGAACACATTTGAGGTTAATTAAAATGCTGAAGAAATAACATGTCAAAAAAACTGAGTTATCCAATTTTATATCAATCAATGGGATTTCTGATGTGGACTTTTGTGCAACATATTTCACATTGATGGAATTTTAGATAGCTTTTATCTGGGTTTTATTTTTGTATCTTCTTATCTGAAAATCAGCTTAGAGAGACCTGTTTATAATAGTCATACATATATAAGTTTTAATTGTATTTCTAATTACTGTATATGTCATATCCATAGTTATAACATTATCAAGCAGATTAATTCAAACCTTTATAAATAAACAGAGTTAGTTTCCTCTTTGAATTTTTATTCTACAGTTCTGGGGAAAACCTTGTTTCAGTCAAAGAAACAAGATCAAAGCCGTGTGTGTGTGTGTGTGTGTGTGTGTGTGTTTGGGCGGTGGGGGAGGGGGGGAGGAATGAATAACAATGGCTGTTTTCCCCCAGTAGCCATGTTTGCAGCCATATTTATTATAAGTAGCCTTGGGCAAAAAACTTATACGTCTCATTAATCCAAATCAGCTTCCTGGGTTGTATGCTAAATGTGGTTGCAGTTGCCACATAGTATATGTTTTCTTTTACGCCTTTTGTTCTTCAGTACAGCACTTATGAAACTAAGGAACAATTGTCACGTCCCATTGCATGAATAAAATGTACAAGAATTGATGGGGCTTTCTATCTAATGTAGTTACCATGAACCTGGTTTGTTTATTTAATGAACAAAATGTCACAGTGTATCTGCATCCTACTGACATCTGAAACAGTGGCAGCTGCTGGTGGCAGATTTCCTGAAACAGAGGTGCAGAATTAACCAAGGCAATTTGCATTTCATCCCAAACAAAATTCCTTTTGAAAATATTCTTTAAATGTCTATATATGCATGCATGCACACACGCATATGTTGTGCACAGATGTTTTGTGAACTACTATGAAATGGCAGAGAGGCAAAGGCCTGCTAAACTCATACCAAAATATATTTGCAGGATGCTTAGAATTATTATGATTTAATTATCTAGAGGTATTTCAGTCAAAAGGAAATGTCAACCATGGCTGTATTTAATGTACCTTTTGTATTTATGAGATAAAAATATAGGGAATTATGAAAAAATAGTAATAATGTACTGATATTTCTCTTTTTAACCTGCAAACTATTTTATATTAGCTATCACCATTTTTTCAGCAAACCTATAAGGCTGATCATTTCACGCTTCTCAATATCAGCTTTGATATTGAGGGGAGGAGACCGTAGTCATGGCAGAATAACCTGTTTAGGGAAACTTAAAGACAGATATGGCTGAGCAGAGACTTGAAGTCAGTTCCTCCAGCTGAGGTCCAACATCACAAATCTAAAGCTGCAGGTTTCCTTATTTGTAATTAAGTTCCTTCAACTCAGTGGGATTGACTTCTGGCAACTTTGGCTGAAGTTAAGTAGCATTTGAACTGATTACTATTTGGCTGGAAGACCACCAGGCTTTAGGTGAGGCTGGAAATTTTAAAAAAATATTCTTAGATGAAGGCAATAGCAAACAACTTCCACATTTGTTGCCAAGAAGATGTATGTGTCCATGAAGTCAAAGAAATCTATTTTAACTGAAGGGAGATATTTCCTTTTAGGCATGTGTAAGGTTACATTCTAATCCTGATTACTAAAAGCAGGTTCTATTTCCTTCAAGCATTTTTACTGTAACCTAAGACATGATCTGATATACCATACTATAATCTAAATATCATACACTATGACAATATTAATCTGTAACCATATTTGAATAAAGTTCTGGGATTCAGTATTGAATTCAAAATCTAACCAGACATCACCTCACTGGATTGCCTTTTATGAGTCACTTTCTCTCATTTTAGCTTTTCCCCGTAAAAAAGAAGAAAAACTGTTAACTGCTCAACACAGGAATAGTACTACGAAAATTGTGGATAACAACTGAGATCAATTTAATTGTTTAGGTCACCTTTCTCCAACCTTGTGTTCTCCAGATGTGTTCCATTACTACTTTCATCATAGCCCAGATAACATTGGAATGGAGTGGAACATCTGGAAATTTTCTTAGTAGACTGTGTATTTAATTTTAATCTTCCTCCACTGCAAAGCTTTATGCAATATGTGACACTTCTTAAAAGAAGTGTCCAAACAGAAAATGAAAGTATAAATGAACATTCCTTAAGCTATGAAATGGCATTTTAAGGAATTTGAAATATACTATCAGAACATATACTGATTCTTAATATATAAGAAAATTCAAAAGCTATAGACATGCCAAAAATCTGCCGTTTCAAGGTTTTGTAATGAGAGTGACTACACACACACATATAAATATATGAAAATAATCTACAAACATGTGTTTTATTACAGGGGTCCCCAACCTTTCTGGGTTGGTGGCCCGGTGGGAAAGGGAGGGGCAGGCCCCTTTATGCGCACATGCGCACACAGGCAAATGTGGCTGTGTGCATGTGTGCACGAATGGGGCCGTGAGCATGTGCATTCCACAAATGGGGCTGCTGGTGTGGCTCGGCTAATGCCGGCGCAAGGCTCGCAGCTCGCAGCTCGGCTAGCACTGGCATGCGACTTGGCTGGCGCCAGCTTGGGACTCACGGGTCGCAGCTTGGCTAGCACCAGTGAGAGGCTCGTGACTCGGTTGGCGCCAGCATGCAGTGCATGGCTTGGCTAGCACCGGCAAGAGGCTTACAACTCGTGGCTTGGCTAGTGCTGGCGCAAAGCTCGTGGCTCAGTTAGTGCCGGCGCAAGGGGGGGTGAGTGCACACACATGTGTGCCTGCACTGGCCAGCCACTCATGTGGCCCAGTGGCCAAGAGGCCACAGTCCGGTAGTGGGCTGCAGCCCATAGGTTGAGGACCTCTGTTTTATTATGAAAATACAATTGCAAAAAGGGTGACCTTCATACAAAAATGCATGAGAAGTAAGGAAAATGGGAATTTATCTGGTTGAGTATAGAAACTCTATAGAAAGAGCCCAAATGCAACTTGCAGTGGGGAAAAAAAGAACAATCTGACAAAAAAAAAATCAGCATCAGTGATCCTTGCAAAAGACTTGCAAGATACAAGATTCAGATCCTTTCTAGTGAATCCAACAGGTACTCTACTTCCCCTACTACTGCTACTTAACTAATCTCAAAGTACCTAATCACTGGAGGACCTTTACTCTCACACAATGTCATGCCCTCCCCTCAGCTGTCCTTGAAGATGAACTTTTTGCTAGTCAGCTAACTAAGGTATGTAGGAAGCACATCACAATAGTAATGGGGGACTTTAACTACCCTGACATCAACTGGGAGACAAACTCTGCACCAAGTGGAAGATCAAACAGATTCCTTGCAAACCTAGCAGACAACTTTGTCTCCCAAAAAGTAGAGAAGGGAACTAGGGGATTAGCCATTTTGGATCTAATTCTCACTAACAGGGATGAAATGATAGAAGGTGTTGAAGCCACAGGAACCTTGGGAGGAAGTGATCATGCAATATTGGAATTCAACATTATGGAAGCACAAGCAATAGAACACAGTCAAACTAGAGTCTTGGACTTTAAGAGAGCTAATTTCAATAAACTTAGAGAGGATTTGGGAAGGATTCCATGGATGAGAATCCTCAAGGGGAAAACAACTCAAGAAGCTTGGGAAATTTTGAAAAGTGAGATAATAAAAGCCCAGTCTAGCACAATACCAACAAAGAGGAAAAATTATAGCTCTCAAAAGAAACCAGCATGGCTGCATAAAGAACTCTCTGATAAATTGAAAGATAAAAGGGACAAGTATAGAAAGTGGAAAGAGGGGCACATAACTAAGACAGAATATCAGCAAATAGCCCGAGCCTGCAAAGATGAAGTGAGGAAAGCTAAGGCTCATAATGAACTAAGGCTTGCGACCAAAGTCAAAAATAACAAAAAAAGCTTCTTTCAACATGTAAAAAAACAAGAAAAAAGTGAAGGAAATGATTGGTCCACTAGTGGGTGAAAGTGGCAAAAAGGTGACAAGCAACAGGGAGAAAGCAGAACTATTTAACTCATTTTTTGCATCTGTCTTTACACAAAGGGAAAAAACAGACCAACCTACCAAAAATAGTGCCATAAAAAACAGAATAGAAATGCAAGTTAAGATAGGCAAGAAAACAGTAAGTGAGCACCTGTCCAGCCTAGACGAGTTCAAATCACCAGGACCAGATGGATTACACCCCAGGGTTCTCAAGGAACTGGCAGATGTGATCTCAGAACCATTGAACTATATTTTTCAAAGATCCTGGAGCACTGGGGAATTACCGGAGGACTGGAAAAGAGCTGATGTAGTTCCCATCTTCAAAAAAGGGAAAAAAAATGGACCCAGGAAATTACAGACCTATCAGCCTGACCTCAATACCTGGGAAGATTCTGGAAAAGATAATCAAACAACGAATCAGCGAACACCTAGAGGCAAACAAAATCACTACTAAAAGCCAACATGGGTTTGTCAAAAACAGATCATGCCAGACAAACCTTATTGCATTCTTTGACCAAGTGACAAAATTAGTGGATCAGAGGAATGCTGTGGATATAATTTACTTGGACTTCAGTAAGGCATTTGATAAAGTAGATCACAACCTACTACTTGATAAAATAGAAAAATGTGGGTTAGACAGCATCACCACCAGATGGATTCGTAGCTGGCTGACCGGCCGTACTCAGCGTGTGGTCCTCAATGGAACCGCATCTACATGGAGGGAAGTGTGCAGTGGGGTGCCCCAGGGCTCTGTCTGGGGCCAGTGCTCTTCAACATCTTCATCAACGATTTGGACGAGGGGATAGATGGGGAACTCATCAAATTTGCGGATGACACCAAGCTGGCAGGAATAGCCAACACTCCAGAAGACAGGCTTAAGATACAGGAGGACCTGGACAGACTTGAAGATTGGGCGCTATCTAACAAAATGAAATTCAATGGTGAAAAAAGTAAGGTTCTACATTTAGGCAAGAAAAACCAAATGTACAGGTATAGTATAGGGGGTACCTTGCTCAATAGTAGTAACTGTGAGAGGGATCTCGGAGTCCTAGTGGACAATCACTTAAATATGAGCCAGCAGTGTGCTGCAGCTGCCAAAAAAGCCAACACAGTGCTGGGCTGCATTAACAGAGGGATAGAATCAAGATCACGTGAAGTATTAATACCACTTTACAATGCCTTGGTAAGGCCACACTTGGAATACTGCATCCAGTTTTGGTCACCACGATGTAAAAAAGATGTTGAGACTCTAGAAAGAGTGCAGAGAAGGGCAACAAAGATGATTAGGGACTGGAGGCTAAAGCATATCAAGAACGTTTGCTGGAATTGGGTATGTCTAGTTTAATGAAAAGAAGGACTAGGGGTGACATGATAGCAGTATTCCAATATCTCAGGGGCTGCCACAAAGAAGAGGGAGTCAAGCTATTCTCCAAGGCGCCTGAGGGCAGGACAAGAAGTAATGGATGGAAACTAGTCAAGGAAAGAAGCAACCTGGAACTGAGGAGAAACTTCCTGACAGTTAGAACAATTAACCAGTGGAACAACCTGCCTCCAGAAGTGGTGAATGCTCCAACACTGGAAGTTTTAAAGAAGAGACTGGACAGCCATTTGTCTGAAATGGTATAGGGTTTCCTGCCTGAGCAGGGGGTTGGACTCGATGACCTCCAAGGTCCCTTCCAACTTTATTATTATTATTATTACCAGGAGCCAAGCTGCCTAAACCAAAAATGTCCCCCCTAGAGATGGAGGAGATGCAACAATATGTGAATAAAAACATAGCCAGAGGCTTCATTGAGCCGGCTAAATCCCAGGTGGGGGCCCCGATGTTATTCAAGGAAAAAAAAGATGGGTCGCTGAGGCTCTGCATGGATTATAAGGGGTTAAATGCTGTGAGTGTGGAGAATAAGTACCCCCTCCCCCTCCTGAAGGACCTACTAACCTCTAGCACAGGGCCGTGTCTTTACCAAGTTAGATCTAAGAGAAGCATACTACCGAGTAAGAATTAAAAAAAGGGGATGAATGGAAAACTGCTTTTAACTGTCCTATGGGCAGCTATCAATTCAAAGTTATGCCATTTGGACTACAAGGAGCTCCAGCTGTTTTCATGCAGCTGATTAACCAGGTGCTGCACGATCATCTATACAAAGGGGTTTTGGTGTATCTTGATGACATTCTAATCTATAGCAAGAATATGGCTGACCATGTGAATTTAGTGTGAGAGGTATTAAAGAAACTACTAGATGCTAAACTATATTTTAAATTATCAAAGGCCACATGGGTGAAATCCAATGATGTGAAGGCTAATAGGCTCATCTGTAAATTCTATGATAAACAAGCCAAGGGGCAACCCTTAACCTATGCTTCTGTTTAAATTGCAGGATTACTCCTTTCTGTTAATGGGGGCCGGATGTCAATGCTGTGACAATGGATGTCATCGCTCTGACAACTGAGAACCAGCAGCCATTTTTACTTTTGCTTCTAACGTGCCTTTTCTATTACTTTAGAGTTCGGATGTAGAAGGGGGGATGAGGTAAATGCTTGAGGGTTTAGCTAGCCATAACAATGTAGAAGTGTGGGAACTCAAGGACATGGCCGGAAAGGGTTTGGCAGGCTCAGGAGCCGATGAGAAAAGCCCGCATCTTGCATTAATTGGGGAATGTGATTTATGACAGCGTTTGTGGGGTGGGAATTGCAACTTGTTACTTTGTATCTGGGCGGAGGGAATCTCAGTTTTGGGTTCAACTATGTAAGTGCTGATACTATGTTTCCTAATAAAATGTTCTTTCAGGAAGAATTCTTGCCATGAAGTTCTTTTACCAGTTTCATCTATCGGAACCATGACACATATAATGTTGCCAGGTTCTGTTCAGCAGCACTTAAAATCCATCAGATGATGATCTGTGCCAAAAACTAGTCTTAATGAGCATCTAGTTCACGGGTGTAAAACTCGATTGCGTCACCTGACATACCGTGATGTTTTTTCCCTTTGCAGAGCTGGAGTGGGCATGGCCTGTACATGACGCATCCGGCCCGCGGGCCCCCAGTTTGATGCCCCTGATCTTGCTCATCATTTTAGGATGCTCTGCACTGCAATGGATTTCATCTGCCATATACTAACCTTTATTTCCCCTCACTCAATGCCCCTACTTCTCCTTTTAGATTCCTTTAAGACTTTTGTTTATCTATATACTTCTGTTTTATATCTTTTAGATTTTTATAATTAATTATTTTTAAGACTCTGATGTATTTCTATGCTTTTTAATTGACTGCAATTCCCCCCCCCTTTATGCTGGTCTTTGAACTTAATAAAGGATTGAGTTCTGATCCATCTGAATAAAATAGGCTATCATGAGCGAGAGGCATGAAAAGTTATAGAGAAAGGAAAAGGGAGGGAAAGCATAGTTGTAAAAGCAGGGACAGCCACAAGGAAAGTCAAAACTCATGCATCTGCATGATCAAAGCCCAGCACATATTGAGCTTATGGTTTTGACTGCCAACAGTGCAGCCCTGATGCAGAAGTCTGGTAGAGGAATGGATCTAATATGGAAATCTTAGGATATCAGCTAATTTCTGCTTCCTGTATTAATGCACAAGCAGTTCACTGTAAAAGTTAAAGTCTCGCTTTATAAAGTTTACTGTTTTGAATAGCTGGTCTTGTGCCACAACATTTGCATGCTAAGATTGGTCTGGCTCCATGGGGAAGCAATGGATCTTCTGCAATTCCCATCAAAAGCAGTGAAAAGGTTATTGTTATAGATTCTCATCTGGGCTGTGAGATATGTTTTCAGTGTGGCCTATAATTCCATCAATCTTTATATGCAAGGGAAGGCAAACACTATCTTTGTGTTTAGTTCATGACAGTGCAAAGCTCTGAACCAATTGGTAAAAGGGCCAATTATGAGCATGTCTGGCAATTAAAAATAATTGGGAAGCAGATTTGCCACTAACTCTTCCAAGAATGCCAGTTATGATATAATGATGTTTCATTAAACAGGCTGAAAGCTGTGAGCTCCTTATGGCAGATGCAATTAGGAAGGATCATAAGGAAAGAGGGAAAAAGGAGAAACATTAAAAATACCCCAGCAATGATTAGCATCACATTTAATGGCCACTTCATTAGCTAATTGATTTCTTATTAGTTACAGGAGAAAGCCCAGCTAGGGGCTCTGCACAGCTAATTAATAGCATTTACACAATTAGTCCGTTGCTCATTTGGTAACCAAAAACAGCCTTGGAACTGACTATGCTTGTGATGCTCTGGGCCATTTGATGTGTTTGACTTTCTTTTATTGTTGCACTAATATTGGCTTAACCATCAAATAAAATATTCACTGTGAAAGGACTTCACCAATTTCAATCAGTATTTTGGGGGGAGGAAAGGTTTAATCATTCCAACAAGAAAATAAGAACTTCCTTCCTTTCTTTACTTCCTCTCACACATCTGCTCCTTATTTACTGCTACACAATGATTCCAAAACTGTCATGAAAGAACGAAATACGCTTTAAAGAAATATACAACAATCTTGATGAATGCTTTATAAACATCAGAACAGGAAAGCTCTGAGCTGCACTGATCAATTTCCGTAACCATCTACTCATCCCTAATATATCCCATGCTGCAGGTGACTGGGGAAAAGGGAGAGAGAGAAAAGACTCTTGTCCAGAAAATCCAAATTCATCTCCTAAAAAAAAAAAAAAAATCTCTTCAGTCTAGAAATCTGTTCAAATTGCAATCTGTAGATTCAGTCTTGAACTCCTGCATTTGCAATCTACTCTTTAATCCAATTTCATCAATTTCTCCAAAGTTACCTGAACAGTTATTTTTTGCATTCAAGCATAGATTAAATAGGTACAGCTGCATGCCTCCCCATTTTTCATAATCTTAAAGCACATCTTTCTTTTTTCAATATGATTCCATTTTGGGGAACTTCAAAACAGGAGTGAATGTTTTAGTCATATTTATATTAATAAAGGTGCAGATTATATAAAAGGAAAAAGTCTATGGATGTTAAATTGAAACATCATACTTTCAAGGGAAAGGATATAATCTTCTCTCTGTTAGATATATAGTTACTTTTCCTGGACATCTTTGTTATTCTTTCAGGAGAAAATTTACAAAATTACAGTTAAATATATTTTGAAGGCATTTTTCTAATTCTTAGGCATCAATCTTGAATATAATTTCCTGAGAGTAAATCTCTTGAATTCAACATAGTTAGCGCTGCACTGTAATTATTGCTATGTTTTCCTACTTGAAATTAAGAAGATGTTGGTCTCCTAGACATCAAAAATGTCTAGGAGAGAGACCTTTTCTTACATACACTATCACAGAAACGTCAGCCTTTTTAGCTAATTCACTCATCTGGAATTTTCAGAGAATTTCTTGATTATTATCTCTTGCATACCACTCAAAAATGGTAGGTGTAGCCAATCACAAAAGAGAAAAATAAAAGGAGGAATATCAAATTTAGGGGAGACTACTAGAGATATTTTCAGGTGCACTGATGCCAATAAGCATCAGTTTATTGTATTGTATTATTGTATTATTATTGACCTTGACAACAGGTTTAATAACAATGGATTCATAAAATGGCTTTTAAGTGCTGATATTTTGTCCTTCATTTAGGCAGTAACATGTCTTGGATAACTAGCTTTATTTTATCTCTTTCCTTCTTGTATAAAAGCCCAAGCTTTTAACCAGACTTTTCCCCAATGGCTACCTTCCACAAAGCTACGGCTTCTTTAAGATTCTTACCTAACAGGAATTAGTATAATAAACAATTAAAGACTCCTTGACTGATTAACACTGAGGTAATTCAGAAATGCCAATATATTAATTACTGTGCTTAAGGGTTTTTTCCCCCCTTCAACCCTCTGCTATTCTTCTTTTCTTTCTTTAATGTTTCTTTGCAGTGTTGAAAATGGGGCATAATTTTAATTTAGCCTTAGTGTACTAATTGTGGCTAATGGAAAAACACTCTGTGAGATGCAGAGTGGTAATTAATCCTCTTCCCCCTCTCAAACCTTTATTTCTTGCTAATTTGTTCCTTAATGTATTTTCAAATAGTGGGCTCTAATGGATGGCCATTTCAGCCTGACAATTTTTTTTATTATATATGTAGATAATCTATTGTCTTTCTTCCACATTATTGCTTCTATTCTGCTGGTAATGAACATTTATATCTTGTTTGTTTATATCTAAAGATGATTAAAACAAAAATGTGTAATAAGAAACATTACAGACTGCTGTAGTAAAACTGAAATTTTAAGAATAAAATTTCTGCAACAAAGCAATCTGAAAAGATGCACAATCCAACCATTGCTGAAAGTCTTTAAGACCACCTTCAATGAGGTAGCCTCACTGAAGGCAATGGAGTTAAGTGACTATGCCTAAAAATTGCACTGTGCTTCATATTTAATGTGAAATCTATGTTTTAGCTCAACAAAACTGCATCATTACCAGTAGATTTTTCAGGCCATTTAATTCCTGGAATATGAAGTATATATGAGTATGTATGTTGTAAAAGAGAGCTATTCAAAAAGTATCCACACTACTTGGTGGGTCACAGCTTTGGAATTGCACAATTTATCTTATGTCAATCCAGGACATCCTAACTATACCATTATTCTGCATGTGTGTGTGGGGGGAAATAATAGTTTTGTGAGGCAGAACTAACAGAGAAGACAAGTCATGATGAGAGAATGAAGATATGAATTTTGTAAAAATTCATACAGCTTATTAATGTTACATGATGTTCAATTAGACTGCTTTTGAGCATTCTCAAATAATGCCTAATCTAGAGTAAACTCTCTGCTTTTCTTTGGTGACACTATCTAATATACTAGCACCTGCCCAGCCAGTCAGACTGTGATGTGATGTGAAATATGATGTATTTTTGGTACAAAAAACAGAAACTCTATGATATTTGCAGTTAAACATTGTACAAAAAAACTCTTATTTGATGAATTGTTGATTGTCAATCTATGTAAAAGCTCTTGAAACTATAAATCAAAAGTAATTTTAACTTACTTAACTTACTTTAATCAAACATAGAGTATATATGACATGAAAGAGAGAAAATGGGGAAATATGGGAGACCATGGAAAGATAAATGTGGAAAAACAAACCAGCTGAAAGAGGTTCAAGCAAAAATAGGAAACAATGTGATGAAATGGAAACCAAATGATAAGTTGTTCACACCGAAAGAAGAGCACCTTGAACGACAGTTGTAACATCCCCATGGTCACATGATCAAAATTCGGATGCTTGGCAACTGGTTCATATTTTTGATGGTTGCAGTGTCCTGGGGACATGTGATCACCTATTGCGATCTTCTGACAAAGTCAGTGGGGAAGCCAGATTAACCTAACAACTGTGTTACTAATTTAACAACCACAGTTATTCACTTGACAACTGTGGCAAAAAAGATTGTAAAATGGAACAAAGCTCAGTTAACAACTATTTCATTCAGCAACATAAATTTTGGGATCAATTGTGGTCTTAAGTCAAGGACTACTTGTACTTCAGTTTCTTTAAAATAATTGATATGACTTTATTTGGCTTGCTTTCTGGGCATCCATTTAGTTGATTGTTTAGATGGATACATATGTTCTGATCCAAGTCAAACATTTTTTTTAATTGAGTAATTCGAATTGACAATTGGTATGACAAAGGGTGAAATCAGGATACACATTTCTCTCTGTGTACTCCTCCTCCAATTTTACTAATTGCCTGGGATTTGAGCATAGTACTATAAACCTCCAATTAAACATTTCCTTTTTTTTCATTAGAGTGATTTTCTTGAGCAAGGATCAAAAGATTGGGTTTTTAAATCTCCCCGATTTATAAGGGCACCCAACCATGAGAGTTTTTCAGATTCTGAAATGGGGAAAGGGTGAGTCAGTGATCTCCATCCTGTCTTTGATGCTATAAGCGTTACCCTAAATTCTGGCCTTATTTCAGTAAATAAGAATCAGATTCATACTCCAAGGAATATATCAGCTGAAATTCTGTACAAGTGATCTGCTGATCTCTTCACTGGGGCAGCTGAAGTGAAAAAGGGTAAGAACTGGCACATATCTTCTATTGTACACAAATGGTCTGTTTGGGTAATTATGGGAAATTAAAAGAGTAATTTCCCAGCCTGTTATAACCCATTAGAATAGAGTGCCTTTAGAGAAGAAGCTTAGCCAACAACAAAAGACACTGGGACTTGGGCATCCATCAAAGGATGCCTTGGGATGGTGTTATCCCTATGGGCACAGTCACTGTACATTTAAGAATAATAAAAGAAAATGTCTCTGCAACTGTTTTTTTCTCTTTCTGTGGGTATACAAGGCACACCTTACATTTTTTTTAAAACAGTTTATAAAGGCTAAGGTGCCTTACCTTTCTTAATATTAGGTTAGACTTACAGATTAAAAAACTCTAATACACCTAAAGTTTTAGCTATGGTTTTCCAATTTAGACGTGCTCTTGTGCTTTCAACAGGAATTTGATTTAAAAATAGGTAGGTAGCAAATGAAGCTTCTTTCAAATATATAGAAAGTGAAAGAGACAATTGCTGTATACTATACTGGTATGTAGCAGAATCAATTAAAAATAAACAAATCCTGACAACCTTTTTTAAAAAACTTTTTGGGAGCATGGAGGTAGAAAGGGGATTATGAAGCTTCTCCTTCTGTTTATCAATGACTTTAAAAAGCCTGCATACAGCCTTTGATTTGTAGTTTTTAGATCTGCATTCAGCAAAGCAGTCTGCCAATACTGGAAGACCTGCATGCAAAGCACTTAATTAGAAACAAATTGATATTGCTACTATAACCTGCTTGTTGAATGTAAATATAAATGACATTTACCTTTGCTTATTGACATTTTCAAATTAAATACAAATGGGCTGTACTAATATGAAGAAGCAAGTTATACTTTATAAATTGATGAGCTGTACTATTAAAACCTTACTCAGGTCATAAACCCATCAAATGCAAGGTAGCCATCCATGATCATTCATGAAGATCCATAAAATATGTATGTTTCTTTGCCTGTGTATATCATTTGTATGGAGATAATGAATACCTGGTGACATTAAGGCCAGAAGTCAACTCCCAGATCTTATTACAAATCTAGGGAAATTACCTTTTTCCTGACCTGTATTGTGACCTAATGGTCTAGGAGGAGTTCAAGGCCAACTATTCATTCAGCCTCACCAAACTCTGTATAGAAGATACAACATGGATGCATTGAAATCTCACTTTAATAAGAAGTGGATTTACAGCACCTCTGCTGAGATTTCCTGCATGCATCTTGACACTATGAAAACTGTGACACAACTGTACACAATGTTGCTGGATGTTTTGAAGATAAAAGATCAGATATGGGACACAATGTATTCTCAGTCTCCAGTGACTGAGAACAGCCACAAAATATCTCTTGTACAAATGTTCATGCATTGCCAGTATATGATGTTACAGGTGGGAAATTATTGCTATGTGTTCAAAAATATGATCAAGTGTTGCTCACAACCATCACTATCAGCAGCACATTTTATAGTTTGCCAAAGGAAGTGAGGCCATTTCTGCTGCCTTCCAGAAGTGGCTCTAGTCCTGGACCAATCTCAAACTGGAATGGGACAACTCACCACAGCCAACTCACCACAGCCAACTCACCGCAGTCAACTTTCCGCAGCCATCTTGCCATGGTCAATTTACTATGGCCAACTTGCCATGGCCAACTTGCCACAGGACAACTCGCCATGGCCAACTCACCATGGGACAATTCGTCACAGGACAATTCAACAATTCAATTTAATTATTTAAAATAATTAAAACATCATTTTAATTTTTTCATTCACATTTCATTTTGTCCCTCCTTTGGCATCCTTTGTTTAATAATTCTATCCCACCATTTCGTCAATATTAGTGTAACTCTTGTCCCTCAGTGAGTTATCTTTCGGTGAATTGGCCATGGCAAGTTGGCTGTGGTGATTTTGCTGTGGCGAGTTGTCCTAGTCCCTCTCACACTGTTTAGTAGGATATCAGAAAGGAGAACAAGTTGTGTTGAGTGACCTATGAGAAGAATTGTCCAGGTTTCCTGCTGGCACAACTGTAAATAACCAGGCACAAAGGAGTTTCATTGTGTACAGCTGTAAGCACCCATCTGATGTTTAGCTGAACTACATGCCATGGGGAGGATGGAGCAAAGCTAGAGATATTCCAAAAGGATTATTCTGCTTTCCTCTCTAGATATTAAGTAAACATGCAGGGCACAAACATTTTATTACAAGTGTATTTATTTCAAATGTTTCTGTACAGCTTTGCTCATGTGAATCCAGAAATAAATTACAGCAAGAAACACCAATAGCAGTTTTAAAAAACTACTTTAAAACAAAATTGTTTTATGGATAACAGCAGAGTACATTCCCAATTCAATAATTCAAAAACATATACTTTTCTGAAAAATATTTCAGTGAGTTTATGGTCAGCTGCTCGATCAACAGCTTTTCTAAACAATGAAAATGAATCAGGATAATATGTATGTTTCAGAGGTATATCCTGTTGTTTTAAAAAATCAGTTGGTGAGAATTTATTTATCAGTTTGATTTCTTCAGCTGCCTACTTGCATAGAGTTGACCTGTATGAAGAAACTAATTATTGAGTCATCATAATGAGTCGTTTTTACTGTAAACCCATTAAAATCATGTGGAATAATATAATAATGATTAATTTAAGCCCCACTTGTTTATTTGGGCCCAATCAAAATATGATTAATTCTGGATTATTGGCTATTTTAGATCTGTGTATTCTAAATTTTAGGAGATTTGATCAATCCACACAGAAAGTTATACATTAATATTCACACTGGGTCTGGTTGAGCTGCATGCTTCACACAATTTGCTAAATCACAAATCACAGTTTATAAATCACAGTGACTGGGTTAACATATGGTCTTTAAACCTCAGTGTGGTTAGTGTTGGATGAACAGAAGCACTCTGATTTGCAAGTTGTGGTTTATAGATTAACATTCTGTGTAAAACCATCCAATTTTATTTTTCATAAATCACAATTAAAGTAACTATTTTGTACTAGGAAGGAAGCATGAAGGGTTTAGTTTCACCACATAAAGAAATCATTTAAAGATAGCACAGGTAGGGATTCTTCAAAATGTAATACAACTGCAGGGATTTGTCTAGGCCAGGGGTGTCAATGGTGACCTGCGGGCCAGATGCGTCACATGCAGGCCATGCCCACCCCGGCTCAGCAAAGGCAAAAAAAAATGTCATATGTCACGATACATCATGTGATGCGATAGAGTTTGACACCCGTGGTCCAGGCAGTCTCTGAGAATTAAACATGGTTGCATGGAAGGGGGGAAAAAGTTTATTTTCTACCAGGCATGTTTGTACATTTGGGCTTACTGTCATACATTTCTACTTCAGCTGATGAGCAGATGATCTGGATAAATTCTGTCAAATTGTCTGATACAAAATTTCCCTTCAATGATGAAAAACTGTTCAGGTCAAGAAATAGCAAAGAAATCTGCTAGCCATGACTTTTACAAAATTCAGAAATTCTGCTAACACTCTATGGCAAATATATGCAAAAATTCAGAAAATTTGAGTGTGACTGTTTTTCCCCCCATGTAACAGCCTCATGCCATAAAGATGGCCCGAATAACACATTTTCCACATTAATACACTTTGTTCTGTGAATTCCCAAATATATCCCTACTGCTAGGTCATCTGCATATATATTTTCATCTTTTTTCAACTTGCTCCCTTTCAATCTGCTTCTCAGAAACATCTATCATGCATCATCATTCAGTGTTCACGTATAGCCAGATGCTGATCATTCGAGCCATTTTGATTTATAAACTTGTAATTCTGCAGTGATGGACAAACAGGCCACAGATTACTCAGATTTTATTACTTGAGTTTAGGGAAATTGAACATCTTAATGAGATACAGATGTAAAGTTACAAGCACAGTATATAATGTGACCTGGTTTTCATTTAACTCTATTCTTGATTCATTTGCTTCTATACAAGTCACAACAGACAAAAAATATTTTGTAAACGTTGAAAGACATATGATGTAGATCTGATTGGATTAAACTGAATGCACATGAGTCTGGATTAGTTGAATTAGTAGAGGCCTTTACAAGCCTTGTAATAGTTTCAGCAAACTGCCTGTGCATTTTTAGTACATAACACTACATGTGTTGCCAAATGAATGGATGTTCATTACAAAATTAAATTTTAAAAAGATTTTGCTTTTCAACATTCATAAGTAAAATAACAAACCTTGGACTTCCGGTCCTGCATGGTAGCAACTGGTCATGGCCTGCAGACCGCCGCACCCCCGCGGCCAACTTTTGTCCTGCCTGGAGACTCTAATGGGTCCAAGCCGCCCCAGAGAGGCGGCAAAGAAAGAAGGGTGCCCCGGCGACTCTGGAATGACGGCGGTTGTTCCGTTCATCTTGGGGAAAGCCTTCTAACCCAACAGGAGAAAGGCTGTATTTCATCAATCAGCCCAAGCTACTTGCAACCCGAGTCCAAAAGAACTAACCAGCGCTACAATAAACAGCGTGCTTGAAACTGGGTGAGGAATCTGATTTTCCCTTTTCTATTCTACACTTAATTTCCTGGAAAAGATCCCCAAGAAGCAAAATACCTCCGAAAGTGAAGGAGAGGGACTTCCGCCCCATCCTTATACTAACGGAAGCGGCGAATTAAAATTTCTATGGAGGATCAAAATATATGGTAGTGAAATAAATTTATAAACTTGAAAGCTAAAATTTAACTTTGGACAAGTTTAAGATTGTTGAATGGTTAAGACTCTCATTTTAAAGACCATTGTTCATATTGAAAACTAAATATATGCTGACACCTAGTGGTGGATGAAGATTATGACAGCTATGATTTCCATAGAGAACTTGCCAAAACCTGGGAAAAGCTAATCTGTGTTTGTGACCTTCAAAGCTTTAATAATAAAAGAACAGCTGTGACAAAAAAAAAGACAATAATCTGGGCTGCAGACAAAGAGAGAATTATAAACTTTAGAAAAAAAATCTTTTTTGAACTCTTTGGATTACAAATATCTATTACCCGGGACTCTAAAGCTATTTGCAGATAAGAAGGAAAACTCCAACTTTTGGCCATCATGGATCAGAGACATGTAGACAGAACACACCAAGAAAACATAAATACATCTCAGGAGGAGATATATCGTATATTGCAATTAATTCAAATCACACTGAGTTCAAATCACAAAGAAATCCAAAATAACTTTGAAAATGCAAATCAATCTAAGGTTTTTGTGATCAAGGCGCCGGCGGACGTGCAGGGAGAGCACTCTCTCCACCGTCTGGTTTTCCTTCGTTGGGAGACCCTGAAAAGGGTCAAAAGTCACCCTGGAGGGGTGATGACCATGAGGAGGACCCTCAACAGATCGCAGAAGGGCGGCAGCCCTTCTGTTTGATCCAAGGCAGCTCCTTTGGACCAACGGAGAAAAGATCAGCCATCAACATGGCCGATCACTAAGCTGTACCAGCCGAAAGCCAAAATCACCACCAAGCGCAATGAAAGCACCATGGAGGAATTGGGTGAGACCTTACCTTACCTTTCTTGTATCCCAACTATCTTCCTGTAAAAGCCTCTTGAAATTTCTTCCCCCCTTTTAACATGGCAGCGTCTGCCTACCTTGGGAAAATAAAGCTTTGAAAAGAAAAGAACAACTAAACTAAACAACTAAATAATTGGACTTGCACCTTTTGGATATTTGGGGTCCCAAAAAGTTCCTATTTCTACGGGGACCTATTACCTTATCTACTTGTTAAGTTGGGGGAAAAAATTAAACTGGATAAAAGCCTAACTTGAGTTTGGAAAAAGACTTTACAACAGAGAAGGAGCAGAAAAAACAAATAAGTGGACATAAAATTGAAAATAGAGACTCAAAGACAGAACTTAACAAAGCAAGAAAACATGATTTAATCCTAGTGGGGAAAAATTTACAAGAAATGGAAAAAACAACTCATCCCTTAAGACTACAAAATAAATCTGAGGACAAAAAAACAGATTGGATAAAATGGAATGTAGAGATGTTGAAAACATCAGAGAGAAAGGAAGTGATAAGAGAAGCAAAGAAGGAGAAAGAGAAAAACATTTTCAAGAAACATGGAAAGGCAAAAGCCTCACAGAAAGACACTTTATTCGATTTACTTCTTATACCTACAGCAACAGTCATGAATATATGGAAAAACTTTTTGATTCAGCAAAACACATTCATCAAGAAAGATACTGGTCAAAGGAAAAAGATCAAAGTGAAAATTAAGAAAATAGATGATGGGATCTACCAGAGAGAATATTTAAAAAAGAAACATTTGTTTGAATATGGTTAAAGAAATAGAAAAGATTTTGAATACATATGTCGTTCTAAGAGAGATATATTCCTTAAATAATACTGTATGCTTTTTTCCCCCTTGTTATTTTATTTCTTGATATAAGTAATATAATACTGCTGAAATGGCCTAGATGAAGGAAAGGTTTTAGATAATTAAATGTGTCTGAATTTAAGGAAATTATAATGTGTAAAAAAGAAAAAATGTTTTGAATAAGAGTTAAAGGATTAGATCAGGGCTTTTCAACCAGTGGTACGGGTACCACCTGTGGTACATTGGCACCTGGCAGGTGGTACGTGACCATCCTAAAAAAGTGGTAGTGGGGGAGGGGAATGAGCTGAACCAGTGGTAGCACCGCACAAGCCTGAGCGAGAGATGGCTGGAGCTGCAGGGCTCAGCGGAAATGCTAGGATCAGCGCCAGGCTCCAGCTGGAGCTCGGCACTGATCCTGGTGCTTCTGCTGAGCCCTGAAGAAGCACCAATCAGCTGGAAAGCAGCACTGATCCTGGTGCTTCTGCTGAGCCCAAAGGAAGCGCCAATCAGCTGGAATGTTGCAGCATCTCCAGGGTCTTGTGATTTACATTCAGATGCTTGGCAACTGATTCATATTTATGACGGTCACAGTGTCCCAGGGTCATATGAAATGACTAAAACCTGCTGCAACCACCCAGCAGACAGGGGGGGAATAAAAACCAAACACCCACCCCACCCCACCCCCACTGCCAATCCTCAACAGAAATGCTCACAACAATGAAAACCTCGAACAGAGGAAGAGCACCGCCAGGCGGGCAGGCAGGTGTCTTCCTCGGCTGTGGCTTGGGGGGCACTTTTTCCAGTGCCATTGTAACTTCGAACAGTCACTAAGCGAACTGTTGTAAGTCGAGGACTACCTGTACTTTATCACTTTTTTCCTTTTTTGGGGGGGGTCATCAAGTTTTTGACACCTTGCTAGGCAACTGGTGGTACTCCGATGTTGCCATATCCTAAACGTGGTACAATGGGTGAAAAGGTTGAAAAGCCCTGGATTAGATGACTAAACACATTAAATGGAATATTTAAAGATTAAATATATTTTTAATCATGGTTAAAAAGAATAAAAAAATTTGGGAATGAATATATATTAGCTTAGGAGGAATATATATTTTAAGTAGTATTTTACTTTTTATGTTTCTTTACTCTTGCTCTCTTTTCCTTTTCTTTACTGTTTTTACCTATTCTTTAAGAAATGTAAAAGTGTTGAGATGGTTTATATGGGAAAAATGGATTTAAATCTTTAAATGTAATCAACTGTTGAGAAAATCTTAACCAGCAAGAATACTTTGAACTTTATGGGAGAAACAAATCTAAATAAGAACTATAACAGGATATAGGATGAGGCAACCAGAATGATTAGATAGAAAAGAAATATTATATTGATGTGATCATTATCTCTAGGAATATTGGGAAAAATCATATATGTAACAGTTATTTATCGAAATAATAAGTACTGTATTATTTCAAGGTTTGCAAAGAAGACATTTTGGGGAAAAGGGGAAATCAACTAAATGTACTATGTGGATTATGGTTTATAGAAACCAATTGTTAATGATTTTTCTTTACACATGTAAACCCAGCAAACACACTGTTTACCAACTATTAAGTGATTTATGTTTTAAAAAATCAATAAAATATATGGAAAAAAACCAAAACTTGATGTTTTTGAAAATACCCAGACTGTGGCTACTGTGCTGGCCCAGTATATAGCTATCTGGTCCAGTATATAGCTAGCTTAGGAATTGAGAATTGTGTGTAGAGGAAGTAGCATTTTAAAAGTTAAAGTGCTGCCCTCTTAAGGGTGGCCTTCTTGGAAATGTAGTTTAGTTGTTACATGGTTATATCTGTGTTCTAATTGGCCACTGGGAGGGTCTTGTGGTTTATTAACAGATATCCTGTTACATGCCAGGTTTTTATTATCAGTCTCTGTGCATCCTAGCCACGAGGCTAGGACCTCCGTAGAATGGGGAAATCCATTATCCTTTTACCTGTGAGATGGGTCCAGATTACAATCTACATTCTGGAAGAACTTCTACAATAACTGTGAGTTAATGTCTTGAGGATGCCTGGAATAAAAGTAATTTTGTATGACTTATCCACCGAGTTTATTCTGCCTGTTTCAAGTGAAATCAAGCAATCTTCTTTGCATGAGACAGGAAAGTAAAAGGATATTGTGTGTTTCTCTCTTTGTTTAACTTAAAAAGAGTCTGTCTTCCTCTACCTGCCTAAGGGAAAAAAGGATTGAAACTTTCTCTTGCATTTATCTATATCTGATCTTTGCCTGCATGCCTTGCTCTGTCTGTAAGAGAGTAAAAAAAAAGAATATAATTTCTCTTCCAAGAAAAAACCCTGCTGGCAAGTTTCATCTGACTGCTAGCCAGCATTTCCAGTAAAAATTTCTCTGCCTGGCTAAATTGGAGAGACTTTAAACTGCAGCCAGCCTCTTCCACCCCCCTCTGTTGCAAGCTCACTCTGCATTTGAAGGAAATGAAAAACATTAACATTTCAGCATGCCTTGCTCTGTCTGCAAGAGAGTAAAACAGAGAGACAATTTTCCTCTAAAGTGAAAGTCTCCTCCTGCATGCCACACCTCTGCCTGCCCATGCCAAAAAAAAAAAACAGCTTAGAAAAGCGAAACAATGTGTGTTAAGTTAACTGCCAAACTCAGAGTTTCAAAGAATTCTGTTTCCTTTGTTTTAAAACATCACTCAGAGCAGCACAGCAGCTAAGCACACACACCCTTTGGGGCCTCAGCCTAGTCGTAAATAAGGGCAATTTACATACCGTAAGCTGACTCCTCAGGCAGAGACCCCTTCCCTTGGAATGCAGACACAGAGAACACTAAAGTATACCACAAGAGAGAGACTGTCGCATTTAAAATGAATACAAGCTTTATTTAAACCACCCAGCTGTTTCCTTAAGTCGTACTTGAGAGGGGGCAAGGAGTCTGACCCTGTTAGAATTTGCAGACATGTAAAATCCAAGCGAATTTCACCCCAGGAGTCCAGACTCCTAGAAATTCCAGGACAGATTTTCAGCTTTGTGATTCTGACCGAAGGGTAAGCCGGCAGACGCCATCGTTTTCAAGTGTAGTGTAGGTGCAGCAGCGCCCTCTGGTGGCCAACCTGAATTCAAGCTGACAACAAAAGCCTGAATTCAAGCTGACTGTATACAAGCACCCTAGCATTCAAGCTGTTTGTATACAATGCACCCTAGTGGTCTAGATGCAGCACCCTCTGGTGGCCAACCTGCAAACAACAGACTTGTATTTATGCTACCTGCAGACAGTGCAGCATGGTGATTAAAGAGTGAATTTCTCTGAAGTCTTTATCCATGCAGATAGTGCACCCTGATGGTCAAAGAGTGAATTTCACTGAAGTCTTGGTCATGCAGACAGTGCACCCTGGTGGTCAAAGAGTGAATTTCACTGAAGTCTTTACCATGCAGACAGCGCACCCTGGTGGTCAAAGAGTGAACTTTACTGAAGTCTTTACCCATGCAGACAGCACACCCTGGTGGTCAAAGAGTGAACTTCACTGAATTCTTTACCTACGCAGATAGCGCACCCTGGTGGTCAAAGAGTGAATTTCACTAAAGTCTTTAACCACGCAGATAGTGCACCCTGGTGGTCAAAGAGTGAATTTCACTGAAGTCTTTACCCACACAAACAGCGCACCCTGGTGGTCAAACAGTGAACTTCACTGAAGTCTTTACCCACGCAGACAGCACACCCTGGTGGTCAAAGAGCAAAATTCACTGAACCCATTCAAATTGTCTAGGAAAACTTCTGAGTCTTCCCTAGTCATGGCAGAAAGTCCCAATGTGCCAGAAGAACAGGTCCTTCCAACTAACCTCGATTTATGTGCAGAACCTGATGTACAAAATTGGGAAATGGCTGAAACGTCTCAGAAACCTTATGACTTGAGGCAACAAAGAAAGCCCACCAAAGCCAAATGATCAAGCCTGCTGGAGAAGTGGAGTGGCCTCTGTGATCATCATAAGGAATCCTGGGAGATGCTACAGCAACTCTGTGACACGTCCAAAGATAAGCTTTCCCCCGGGCGCATTTGTTCTTTAGAAGAGGATATGGACAGGCTTTGCCTAAAATGTACTGACTATGAATGCCATCTCATAGACATCTATTCGCAGCTAGGAGATTCAACGCTCAAGGAGGAAGTGCAACACCTGAAGCAGATACACAGAGAGCGTGAGAAGCTCCTACAAAGCAGTAAGGAGTCTTTCCAAACCAGACCTGAAACCCCATCCGTTTGCCCCAAGTCACATCTCCGAGACGAACTTCAGGCAAAGGACACACTGAACAAGAAGGCCGAGTCCGAAGTGTCCCATCGTTCGCATGCACCATCCCAGCGATCACATGGGGCTTCCTCTCACGCCTCTAAGAAAAGCCCATCCATTTGTCCCAAGTCACACCTCCGAGACGAACTTCAGGCGAAAGACACACCGAGCGAGAAGGCAGAGTCCGAAGTGTCCCATCGTTCGCATGCACCATCCCAGCGATCACATGGGGCTTCCTCTCACGCCTCTAAGAAAGCTTCATCCTTTCATTATAACTCACAACGGTCTCAGGCGCATTCCAGCATGTCATAGCAATCTCACATCTCAGGCACCTCCAGTCACTCTAAAGCATCTTCTCATCATAGCCATGCGTCCTGAGTCTCCAGGGCAGAGAGCTTCGCCGCTCAAGCCGCACAAGCACAAATCGATGCCGCAGCAGTCAATGCAGCCTTACATATGGTAAAAGCAGAGCAACTGCAAAAGGAAGAAATGGCCAATGCAGCTCTACGTGCGGCAGAAGCAAAACAGCTGCAAAAGGAAGAAATGGACAAACTGGAGGCCAAAGCAGCAAAAGCAGAACAGCTGCGCAAAGAAGAAATGGCCAAAGCTCAGGCCAGGCTTGCGTTGCTACAGCACGAACGGGAGGCGGCAGAGACTAAGGCTCAGACCAGGCTTAAGTTTTTACAGCACGAACGGGAGGCAGCAAAAATAACAGCAAGAGCTGCGGCCTTCCAGGCAGAGGTTGGAGGCACTACCTTTGCACTCAATTTGGAAGGGTTAGAAATAGGAAGCCCGTATAGCCGCGTCAAGGCCTACGTGGATGACCAGAACGTGCTACGACATGAGCACGCAGGAGCACCGTGGTTGACCACAAATTTCCCAAAACCAAGTGGACAGGAAGGAGAATCTCAACCACCAGATGTGCAAACCAGTCAGAGAGCAGACATCTCATCATCTGGATCACGAGACCTTCCCTCCGGATCTGCACAACTTACCCCAACGAACCAAACCACAGATGGTAACCAGATGGGTCCATCTGCAGGTGGGCACACAAGGAGTTGTGATTCCTAAGCTCAATGCAATGGCAAAGGAATTCCAGACACACCCTCAAGGCCCCTCGTTTGAGCCATGGGAAGTCACCCTCCTCAACAGGTGCTCTGAAGAAAATCACCAGCCATCTCTGGCATATGCCCCTGCTCTTGGGAACAATGCCTATGAGGTTCAGCGAGAAACCACTAATCATGCTCCTAACAACTCCAACACCGTACTACCTCCGCCTAACCCAGACACCGCACTTCAGTGAGCTTGGGACAGGCTCGATCAGCAGTATGGCGCATCTACATTAACAGAGTCCTCGTTCTTAGATCGTATCTATGAATTCCCGGACATCAGTATCAGTGACCCTTGCCAGATGTGGGAATTCTATGACCTCCTTACACAGCTGAGGACAGCACAAGGAGATCCCACCTTGCCAGGACTTATCTGTCTTAACCAGTTCAGGACACAAAAGCTCATCATTCAAAAACTACCATGGCAGTTAACTGAAGAATGGATCAAGTTCTCTGATGCTTACCAGGCAATGCACCCAGGCAAAGACCCCCCCCCCCTTTGCTGTTCTTGAAGAGTTTGTTGCCCACCATACGAGGCTGTGGAACAGTCCCCGAAATATCAGCATGAGAGAAAAATGGCTTTCAGGTACATTACCAGGTGAGAAGTGTTAGACTGTGGTTGAAGTAAATGCTACTAAATGCTTCCAAATGTAGTACATTCCACTTAAGATAGGCCTGCTAAATGTGAATACTCACTTGCTCAATCCAAACCTTAGAACCATTAATAGCCTCATTAGTTTTCATTTTAAAAGCTCTAATTAAGCCTTTCTTATGCTGCCAAGTATTTCAAGAGTACCTTTTGAAAAACAAGTCCATTTAGTTTAAGACAATCTGTTATGCCAGTACTCTGCCTAGCTAAAAAATTGTTTAGTTACACTGTTAAGCAATTTGCCTTTGGGAATTCATAAAAGGAAAATCTACAAAAAAACTAAGTATGCCATAAGACAAATGTAAAAACAATAGCAATTAGTTTATATCTGCCATATTTATGTGACACCCATTTGTCTGCTCTAAAGGGCCTGCATTTTATCTTGAGGGTGAAAATGTAGCACTGTGACCTTTGAGAAATGCAATAGTGTGGTATATGGGTGAACAATCTACAGCCCATGAGCAAATTTTATAATTCTGGTCCTAGGATTAATCTGGATCTTTGCTAAGGGCTCCCTGCCTGTCTCTTGAAGTGTGGTGTTTCAGAGGAGATGCTAGAAGGGAAAAGGAATTGTCAGGGAACAAATGGGTGTTCCCCTTCATTCATGTTTCTTGCATCATCCACTGCTTGTTTCAAACCCATCTTTGATGGCACCAAAGGGTTTACTCCCATCTGCAGCTCCTTCAGATTTTTGAAGATCAGGTCTAGTAGCTTTACAACATATTTTCCCTTAAATAATGCAACCTTCATTAGAGGAAGAAAAGCTACTCATCTTTGGTATAGCATAATACAGGGGGGAGCATTTCTGCATGATTTTAAACAGATCTCAAGGACTTATGACATCCTGAATGCAACAATCATTCATAATACAATCATCACTCTCACTACCTAAAATTATTGTACTTGCTGAAATAAAGAACAAAAGGATTGCATGTGGAAGGACAATGAGATCCATTTAGTTCTATTTTTGAATAAATTGTTCAGTTTAGAATCACTTCACAGCAATTTATAGTACAAGTTTTCTTTAGTAGATTCATCTGAAATTCCATTGTCATCTGGCATGTTAAAAGATTCATCCAATTGTCATATACAACTTTCTGGTTATTCCACACACTGTGATTTAATTTATTTTTTTAACTTTTCTTGTTGTACTATCAACTGATTTAACTTAAAAAAAAATCCTTGACACTTTGGGTCAATCTGTGGACTACTTGAGTTTGCAATCCCTAAGTGGCAGAAAAGCTTAGATTTTTCTTGGCTTCCATCTAGTGATCAGTCAGATTTTTTGCAAGCAGTGTATGAAGTGTTGTAGATGAGCTGGCTTTTCAGAAAAGGAATTTAGCAGTGGGAAGCTGTATGGGAACTACAAACTCTCCTAAGAAGATAATGTGAGGAGAAGAGGGAAATGAGCAGTTATTACTGAGAAGAGCACTCCATACTAGGCAAACACAAGAGACAAGTCTGCACTTTCTGCCACATGCAATGGTTGGTCAATGTCAAGGCTTTGTACTTTGTAGGCCAACCAATTAACCAACCTATTTAAAATGAAAAACAAAAAGTAATTGTAGAAGCCAGAGTTCCAGATTCTTTTGTAGCCAAAAAAAAAAAAAAAAACCCCAACAAAAAAGAATTAAGAGGCAGTTTGTCCTGCATCAGAATCTGTCTATAACCGTGGTGGTGACCCTACGGCATGCGTGCCACCGGCGGCACGCAGAGACATCCCTGTGGGCATGCACGCCATCACCCCAGAGGGAGGTGGGGCCAAGCTGCTTCCCTCCGCCTCTCCACATGCACCTGCGCTCTCGCTCTCTTTCTCTCTGCACTGGGAGTCAGGGAGCAGCTGCAAGAGATGGGTGGATCTGGGCTGGATGGTAGAGGCAGCTGCCAGCGTGAGTCCAGGTATGCCTGCAGAGTGATTTTGCGGACCGCCAGCAGCCCGATCCGGGCTCTGGAGGCTTGGAAAAGGCCTCTGCCACCCGGATCTATGGCTGCAGAATGATTTGGCGCCCCCCCCATGGCCGATCAGGGTGGCAGAGGTCTTTTCCAGGCCTCTGGAGCCGGGATCAGCCCGCTGGGGCGCTGCAGAATTGCCCCGCGGCCATGGATCCGAGCTCCGGAGGCTTGGAAAAGGCCTCTGCCGCCCAGATTGGCCATGGGTGGCTGCAAAATCACTCTGCAGCCATACATCCGAGTGGCAGAGGCCTTTTTCAGGCCTCCAGAGCCCGGATCCATGGCCGTGGGGTGATTTTGCAGCCACCCAGCAGCCCAATCCGGGCTCCGGAGGCCTTTTCCAAGCGGTGGCGGCGGGAGGGAGAAGGGAGCCCAAAGGGAGGCATCCTGGCGCGCCCAGCTGGCTGGCGAGGCAACAGCCCCATGTGCGTCCCCGTGCGTGAGCGCGCCCCTTCCCTGCCAGACAAGCAGAGCCTCGGCATCTGCGGCAGAAGAGCGCAGGTTCTTGGTCCCCTCTGGCCTCCATCTGCCCGAGGCCCGAGCTCGGCGTGCCCGGCTGGCCGGCCACAAGCTGGAGAGCGCCGGACAGTGGCAGCTGCCCCAGGATGAGCGGTAGGTGGGGTGGTTGCTCCTGATGTCCGCGGGGGAAGAAGCGGTGAGGAGGCTCCGTGCCCAGCCCAGTACAGCCCAGCCCCGGCACAGCAAGTGAGGCAGCAGCCCCACATGCGTCCCCAAGTGTGAGCATGCCCCCGCCCTGCCGGGCAAGCGGAGCCACGGCATCTGCGGCAGAAGAGCGCACGCGGGCAGTGGAAGGCACGAGCCCCGATCCCAGCACAGACCCTCCCCACTCTCCTCCTCCCCCCCTCAGAAGAGCTGCAGGGCTCAGGAGCCTCCCCCACCCCCCCCCAGGGAAGAAAACCATCTCGAGACATTCTTCTGTTTTAACTTTTTTTCCTTGTCGCTTTTTGGAATTTTCATCCTGCTTTCATGAGATGGCAGCATTTGGGAGGGGGTATAGCTGCCCTCTTCCCCCCCAAGCCATCAGCTGAGCAAGATGCCCTCCTGCCCACTGCCCCATTTGCCAGAGACCCCCTGGATCTCCCCCAACCTTGCCCAGCCCCCACAGGCATCCCTCCCCAGGAGCAACCTCAAGCTGGCCACGCCCACCCTGGCCACGCCCATCCAGTCTGCCATGACCACCATAGCCACACCCACCCAGTGGGCCATGCCCACCCAGCACCCGGCGATACATAAGTGGGTTTTGCGTTGCAGTTTGGGCACTCGGTCTCTAAAAGGTTCGCCACCACTGGTCTATAATATATTTGATTGGACTTGAATTTGAATTTAAATGGTAAAATGAGACCTTTTTATTTCACATATTTTGAAGGAATGTTGTGGAAATAGGATAACTGGCCACCATCTGGCCTTGTTTGAAATTGAATGCCATTCATTCTTTTTCCTCTTCCTTTTTCAGAGGCACCCATTGGAGGAGGGCCTAAAAAGGCCCAATGGTGGCTACAACCAGGCAATGAAAGCCCCAATGAAGGTAACAAAGGGGCAGAGTTACAACGGTTGCCAATATCATCTTGACTTTTTTGACCTTGCCCTCTATCCCACAGCATCTCTTTATTACTACTATTCTTTAAGGTATTCCTGTATTCATTCTTCCTGTATTCATTAAGCCTTCCTAGAGGGATACTCTGTCCAGAAGAGAGGTCAAAGCAAACTTCCTTCCAGTGTATAACAATTTTCCAGTTGTATTACTACAAAATACAAAGCAAAACATACAGAAACCCCACAGAAGAAGTTAAGCAATGTACAGCACTGGCTTTACTTGGAGCTCTAGATGTATCAAACTACACTGATCATCTTCAGCCAACAGGATTGTGCTGACTGATATTTAAGGGAATTGAACTTTAACACCTGCAGGCCCAAAGTTGGGAAATGTTAGCACAAAGTACATAAGCAACACAGTCAAAGTAAGGTATATCAAACTGAAAAAGACATGTCCAATACCGGTTGTCAGTTAGATCCAAGAGCCATCTCAGGATTATTGCCATATAACACGGGTGTCAAACTCGCCGCATCATGTGACGTGTTGCAATGTATCATGACTTTTTTTTGCATTGCCGGAGCTGTGGTGGGCGCGGCCTCTGCATGATGTAACCGGCCCGCGGGCTGGCAGTTTGACACTCCTGCCATATAAGGATCTAAGACCATCCAGATGTTGTTGTACATCAACATCTTTCACCAGTGACCTTACTAGTTGAAATTGTAATTCAGCAATGACAGAAGAGTTGCAGATTTTTATTATGACCTTAGACTGTTCCTGCTCTTTTGTTTACCAGCCTACAATTGGGCAGCAGCAAAGATGATAGGTACATTACCAAGTTAACTTGGTATCTTTCCTGGTAAACCACAATAAAAGAGTCTGCTAGAAAGAAATGATATAATTAAAGGGAGAAGGAAATCTGTTTTTATTTATTATGGTTTTTTCCTTCCATTTCTCCAAGTTGATCAAGCAAACATTTAAGATGTTCTTTTTCCTAACTCCTGTATATCCTCAGATCAATACTACAGATTGTATTAGATTGAAAGAAGAAAAAGAACAACAAAAATGTTAATTGATAACAAAATGTCTTGGGCCAATGTATTTGTCATTTAAAGCAGCAGTTCTCAACCTTTCCTGAGGACCGACAGCAGCGGCGGTGGTGAAAGGGATGGTTTCTCACATGCAACCTAGGTCCTGCACATGTGCAAATGAAACTTGGAGTGCTTACCCACCGCTTGTGTGGACTGATACCAGTTTGTGGCCTGCAGGTTGGGGACCCCTGATTTAAAGTACAAACTTTAGTTAGTGGAATCCTGTGCCCTTTCAACATTGGATAGGTTATAATGGCAATTCAGGCAGAAAATTCCACAACCTTCTCCTCTTTCTTGGAATAAAATGCATAGTTGTTTTTGATTTTTTAATTGTTTTAATTGCTTTTTTAGTTATGGAATTGTAAGGTGCTCAGAATAATTGACCTAAGAAAGACAGCTATAGAAATTGAATGAATGAATGAACAAATGAATAAATAAAGTAATTATTTGTTCCCTTTTCAAAATAGCCTGAAGTGATTATTGCATTCTACCTAATAGTAGGATTGATCCTATCCACTTATTTGGGTGTTGTATAGACCGCAACTACGCTTTCTTGGAGATGCTGTGATTTTGATTTGGGAGTGGAAGGAAGTAACCAAGAGAAATACTCATGCCATTGTATACAAGGAGAGGCAATTTCCATTAAACTGATTGTGTCTGTGTCCCAGATTGTGTGCAGCCCCATTTTAGCTTATGTATTGTAAAAATTCTGCTTATGTGATTAAAGTTCTGTATGTCACACCATCTCAGGAAATTTGGTTAATTCAGTAAACTATGAAAAGGAACGGAGATTTGATAATCCTACAGCTTAGATCTATCTGATATATTTCAGGGGAGGAGGGGATGGATCGTGGGTTTATTGCCTTAGCTTCCTTTACCACTACAATGTAGCACTTTGCTTTACTGCATTCTTTCTCTATTGCTACAATATAACACTCGCCTTAGCTTTCTTTATCGCTACAATGTAACACTTCGCTTTCCTGCATTCTTTCTCTATTGCTACAATGTAACACTTTGCTTTCCTGCACCGTGTCTCTCTGAACTTTCTTCTCCCTAACCTGTCAGCTAGCAAAGGGGAAGGGAGAAAGAAATACAACATCCAGAGCCTGGCTTATCTCTCCGCTCTCGAGAGAAGGTGCGAAGAGTCATTTAAACATCGCTGCTACGACCAGAGCCGGACCAATGTTATCTCCCCTTTCCCACGATGGACTTAAAACCTGGGGATTGGCCGGTTTGAACCGTCCGGATGAACTGTGGGGTGGGGTTTGCTTGGGGATACTTTAACCTATCAATTTGTACAGGAGCCCCTCAGATCCTGTCCAGTATGCCTGCTATCAGCTTCTCCTAATAAAAGTTCATTTTGGAAGAGCTTGCTTCCATGAGTTCTGCTTTCTTGGGATGAGGTGTTGAAGTGGGTCCTGACACCAACTTCCCGCATTGATTTTGCTTGTCAGAAGCTGTATGGAAAGATGGCAAATTGTGATCACATGACCACATGATGTTGCAATTGTTGTAAATGTGAGCCAGTTGCCAAACACCCAAATCCCAATCATGTGATCGTGCATCTGTGGTGGTTGTAACTTCAAGGACAATCATAAGTCACTTTTTCCAAGGCCATTGTAACTTTAAACCATTGTTAAATGAATGGTTGTAAGTCAAGAACTAAATTTATAGTTGTTGAAAATCTACTGAACCTGGATGGAATCAGACTAGAGAAGGTAGTTATAGTTGGCCACCATATATTTTTAGTTTTAATTGCTGTTAGTCATGTGATTTACTGTAAATCTTGAAGAAAATATACTTCATACCAAAATATACATTTCAGTAACTGCCTGAAATAATACAGCACTGTAATTATACCCCTATGAAGGAAAAATTAAATAGGTTAAATTTGTATTTCTCTTCCTGCCACCCAGTCATATGTTAGAATAACCTCTTTTTCTATTAATCCCATGAGCCTAGGCAAGGATTCTAAAATAACCATAATAGAAAGATTGACACCTTTTATAATGAGTATAAGTGTCATTTTCTTTTAAACCAAATACTTTGTAAGAAATTGTCAATCCAAACAACTTGCTTTCACCCCCAGAATTTGTAATCCCCATTCTGCTCTCAAAATAGGGCATGCTAGATGCGAACAGTGACAACTGAAGTCCCAAACTCTAAAGGATATTGTCTTAGCTCTACAAAGGGAGGTTTGCCTAAGGAAGAAAACTAACCAATTAGTATGTCTCTGTAAATAACTAAAACTTTTGGGTCTGTAAGCTTTAACTGGTTGAACTGATGCACTATATGGCAAAGCCTTTTGAGCCAAGATACCTCAAATGGTCTAATTTACAGGATGTGTCCAAAATCAGGGACCCATAACTCTTGTGGAACTGAAATTTGGCAAATTTTATAAAACATTTTATGACAAAAAAACATTTCCTGTGTTCAACTCTTGATATTTGACTGTGCAACCTGGACTACTTTCAAGGGAGAGACATGTCTGAATATCTCCCTGAAGTTTTAAGAACTTTTCAAGTACATTAGAAGCTCTGCCATTGTTGAAGACATTGAGGAATCTGGTAAGGAAATATCTCTAAAACTATCATACAAGAAGTCATGGATTGTCTAGTAAATATTATATTTTTATGCCACTGCTGAGCTTATTAAATTTCTTTTTAAATGCTGCAGATGCCCAGAGAAGTATAGTAGATTCTGATAGAAAAACCTTGTGGAGCAGTAAATTCAGATATAAAAAACATTGTAATACAGGGAGGGAAATGAAGTAGGATACAATCGTGCAAATATGAGTTTAAATACCTGATTCTTATGCAGCTTGTTTGACACACACTTGAAAGAGATACTTTTGCTCAACATAACCCATCCAAGAGATTGTCGAGGGTCTGAAGAATTGTTGCCAGTCTGTCACTGTAGTATTGTAAGCCATTCAGAGTCACCTGATAATGAGATGAGCAATGTATAAATTTAATAAATAAATAGCAAAACAAACCTTGCGTCAAAGGGTAGAGGACATCGAGAGGCAAGCAGACTTAGGTATAGCTCCGCTGTTTCTGGCTCCAGACTCTATTAGATACGTGGTTACACCTGCCAGGTATCTTAGTCAGTTGGAGTCAGTAAATCACCGGAAAGCATTCTCGCTTGCATGGTGCCATGCGTTTCCATCGGCCGTCCTGTACGGCAAGTATAAAAAGATTCCATTAGCAGAAAGACTCTGCTCCTGTGGCTCAGGAGAGGTGGAGACCATTGGACACATACTCTTTCGATGTTCCTTCTATAAAGCTATTCGGGAAAACCATATCCTCCCCATAATTGATAGGTATCCTGGTCGTTCGGAAAGTATTTATCTCCAGTGGCTGCTTAAGGACGAGCAGGCAGTGATCATGGTGCAGGTTGCTAGATTCTGTGCAGCAGCACTGGGGATTCACCAGAAACATAAATAAACATTTTAGATCTTTTTAATAATCTTTTATAATCAATTTTATTACGTGTTTTTATCCAGCATTAGACTATAGTCAATGTATTTTTATTGTCAGGTCAGTATAATTCAGTTTTTCTAAAGCTAGCTAGTTTTTTTTATACTGTCTGTAAAACTAGGCAGACCTTGGTCACCCATTGATTACATCATTAATGGTAATATATTGCTATGTCTTCTTGTGTTGGTTCTGTTTAGTTTTGTTTTATTTGAATGTTTAATTTATGTGTTGGCCTTCGGCTGTAATAATAAATAATAAATAAATAAGCATCATTCTGTGATTAGGTCAAATCCCAGCTAAAACTATAATACTACTGCCTTAATTAGAATGTTAATTATTTGAAGCTTTTTGGAATTTGTGCAGATAGTTACCAATGCAAATTGTAAAGCTAGTAGAGAAATGAAAGGATTCTGATGGTCTAGGAAATGTTGATATATTTCTTTTAAAAAGAGGGTGGGCACATCAACAAAGAGACTGAAATTGAGCATGGTGTAGGCAACACTTTCAGGCCAAGACTGCATATCAAATGGCTAATGAGTCAGATATATACTTACAGGTGCTTATAGACTAAGTATCTGCTCTCCAATGCTGATCTTGATGCAGCCAAGATTTACTCAGTAAATGTGATAATCCTTAAGGTGCCAGGAAATCTTTTCTTTTTGGCTACAAGCAAATAACACAGTTATCATTTTAGAATGTATCCATGAACTAATGGAATTCTTGATGGAAGACAATGATGCAAGTTGCTAGAACTGTGCTAAGGGCCATGTTCCAAGCACCATTTTCATATTATACTTGCCTTGTGTGTATTTTATTTACCTGGTATTGAAAACAAAAAGATGAGACTTCATTGAAATAATCATAAAACTATTTTTCCTATACTAACGACAGCTTTGGGGCATGTTTCTATGGAAACCACTTTCCTTATGTGCTTTCTATAGTTAAAGGTCTCACATGGACTTTCTTTCTATGTATGCCTGTATAAAACTGCAGAATCTGTACATGATCTCTAACACAGATCAGCTGAGTCTCCTGAAATGTGTCAGAAAACATTATCAGGAGACAAACACCCGTTATTGCAGATTCCCATAAATTTATAGCTAATCAGGTCCTTAGTGGCAAGTTGGCAACTGAACTATAAGCATTGCATGAGGGGTTTTTATTATTATAGAGGTCATTTTCTTATCCTAAGCGGCAAATCAATTGTAGCTATGAATTAACCTATTTTACAAGATTTAAATGTATTTGTGTTGAATAATTTAAACAGAGCACATAGTCTGTCTCCTACTATAACCTAAACTTTGTTGGCAGAAACTCAGTGGGAATAATCTTATTCTGTTGCCCATAATAGCTGTTAATCTTCAATTAAACCATTTATTAGAAAGATATAGTAAAACATTGTTAAAAATTAAAAATGAGTTACCAAAATAATTCCATGAATGTTATTAATTTCAAGTTTATCATTTTCTCATTTTTAAAAATGGATTTGGTTTGTTTATGTAATCTTTTCAAATTTATGCACATATGTCATAATAAATTTAATAATTTGGATTCTAGCCAGGAGAAGGAAACAGAAAAACAGGACATTTCAAGGAAAGGTTCTTCTCTAGTATAGGCTAGTATAGCCTAACTTTAGCTAATAGGTACACAAAAGTTGCTAATGAATGTTCCACCCAATTAAATAAATGTTATGGACTAATTAGTTGCCTTCAACTGATAATACTGTCCAATATACAGTATATAAACTGATTTGCCGCTTTATCAAAAGCTGAATATCAAATCTTTTCTGAAATACTTTTGTTTAAAGCAAAATATTTAATTTCTTTTTACATACTATTTTGCACTAACAAAAGAAAACCAAAGAGGTCTTTCTAAAGAATGTCTTTCATTATTGATTAAAGTTTTCCTTTACTGTTAATGCACAAAAAGCCTCAACTAATTAACATTCTAATTAAGGCAGCAGTATTATAGTTTTAGCTGGGATTTCATCTAATGAACAGAACGATGCTTAAATTTGGGTAGAAATATACAGTAAGATTTCAATCTTCTACACACTTTTATGGAAATAATCAACACTGAACATACTGTCCAGCTGACTGCTCTGTTGCCTTAATATAATAAAACTAAAAAATATGCTATTGATTCTACCTCTTCTCTGCCACAAGGGTAGAGAAGGTGAGCCATGGGAAGTTTGCAGTATTTCTCCTGTAAAAGAGCAGAGGAAGGTCATGACAATAAGATATGGTAAAGGCCAACTGTAGTTGAATAGGTCAGGAAGTAAATCTAGGCAGCCTTGGATTATTTTTGGTAACCTACAAAAACTGGGCAGTCAGTTCAAATTGTATACAGCTCAGTATCTTTGGATTTTTAGTTTAAGACCATAAAATGATCTGGAAAAGGCCATGTGAAAGGAGCTTTTGCTTAAGCGATTTCTTCCAAGTGGATTGGAAAATATCAGTGGGGAAAAAAAGAAGAGCTTAGAAGGCTGATATAAACCAAGATTTAAACATTACTAACCAAACTCTTGTCTCTACTCAGATCAACACTGCATTTGAAATGCATTTGCCCCTACTAAATATACAATTAAGGAATTTGAATTAAACAGATTCCAGCAGACTAAAGTTGGAACATAAACCAATAGTAGTGTCAGAACCCATATTTTAAAGAACCTTTCCTCTTTTCTAAACCCGAATTTCATT
This sequence comes from Azemiops feae, assembly GCA_023970755.1. Classification (NCBI taxonomy): domain Eukaryota; kingdom Metazoa; phylum Chordata; class Lepidosauria; order Squamata; family Viperidae; genus Azemiops; species Azemiops feae. The sequence goes on from JALGBA010000526.1 coordinate 95,840, forward strand.
CTCTTCTCTCCCTGGGTTCTGCCATACTCCTAGAGGGGAGGGGGGAAGTGCTTGAGGGTTATTGCATTGTTTCCTCTATCGCTACAATGTAACACTTTGCTGTTTCTGCATATTTCTTCTGTGAACTTTCTCTCCCCTGTTGTCAGCTAGTAAAGGGGGGGAGGAGAATGGAATGTACCTCTGGCAACTGTTTTATCTCCGTGTTCGCAAGGGAAGGTGTGAAGAGCCACCTAAACATCGCTGCAGTCAGAAAAGAAATGGTGCGAAGCCGGACTGGTGGACTTATGGTAAAATAATATCTTTTCATTTTGGTGATCCTACCCTCAAATCTAAGGAAGAATTAAAATTAGAAGGACATGTCTGCCATTGGTTTACATATTTACAGTTGAAAGAAAGATTTAAATTAATAAAGTTATGGATGCGACTTTATTAAAAATGAATTGGAAATCTTACTGTGTGGTAGTGATGAACATATTACTGCTAAGGTCTATAAAAAGTTACTGAAATTGAATTTGGAAAGTGAACATGTAAAACATTGTATAATTCAGTGGGCAAGGAATTTTGGATATAATGTTATGCTCGAACAATGGGAGAATATGTGGATGAAAGGTTTAAAATTTACATTAAATTACAATTTAAAAGAAAATTTTTATAAGATAATGTATTGCTGGTATTTTAACACCAGACAAGTTATCCAGAATGTATAAAGGTATTTCAAATGAATGTTGGAAATGTAAATGTAAAGCAGGGACCTTTATCATTTATAGTGGACATGTGTTAAAGCAAAGAAATATTGGAGTAGGATTCATATTCTAATACAAAAAAATATTAAAGTGAACATAAAGATAAAACCAGAAACTTTTCTTTTGGGTATGATGGAAAAAGATTTGGGGGGAAAATCGGAACTTTGAGGTTATATATGTTGGAGGCAGCAAAACTACTTTATGCAAAAAAAGGAAGGACATTTTGATCCCCACAATGGATTAATTGCTGCATTAATTGATGGAGTTAGCAGAGATGGTTAAATTGACTGCTTTGGTCAAAGAAAAAAAAACATAAATACTTTTGTTTCTACTTGGAAACCGCTTCTGGACTTTGTGCTTGAGGTGGGAAAAAATATGGAACTTTAATTTTAGAATCCTCAATGCCTTCAATGATGATACAGCTTCTAATGTACTTGAAAAATTCTTAAAAATTCTTTAAAAGTACAAGAGATATCTGCTTGAAACTAACCCACATTGACCTATATAGCCCAATCTAACTTCAGAAGTTGAACACAGGAAATATTTTATGTATTATATTGTTGTCTTATGTCATAAAATGTTTTATAAAATGTTCCAAATTTTAATTCCACAGGAGTCGTGAGCACCAGATTTTGGATGCATTCTATAAGTTACTGTATTTGGTTCAAAAATTGTTACCCTATTATACACCATTTTGCCCAGTTAAAGGTTATGAGAACAAAACTTTTAGTAATCTATACTGTAGATATTGTAGAAGAGGTCAATTGATATGTATCTTAATTATATTAGTACAATTTAATTAAATCAAATTTAACTTGCCTAGTTCCACCATTTCCTGTCCCGGCACTACCCATTTTTTTTATGATGGATGATTCTTTGGAATGTTGCCCAACCTGACTATATCGCCAAATGAAGGTGAGAATTGTGTTTCCAGACATGGCAAATAGGACTTTCACTCTGATCTGGCCTACTGGGCTTGAGATAAGTTATAAGTAGCTCAGGGATGAAAAGCAGTAGTAGCAGTGAAGATAATTTAACAAAGCTATAACCCATTTTCTGCTTTAGTCTAAGTGAAGCAAGGGTTTCTATTCATGTAAACATTATCAGTTTCAGACAAGGGTTGAGAATTCCAAGGAAACTCTCATAATCTAGAACAAGACAGAGCATACAAGGATGGGCTCTTACAAAGAAATGTTCCTGTATTATGCTAAGTTCTACTTGGCTCTTATATGAAGGAAGTTTACAGGTAGTCCTCGACTTACAACAGTTCATTTAGTGACCATTTGAAGTTACAATGGCACTGAAAAAGTGACTTATGACCATTTTTTACACTTACAACCGTTGCAGTATCCTCATGGTCATATGATCAAAATTGAGATCCAGGACAACTGGTTCATATTTACAATGGTTGCAATATGCCATGATCATGTGATCACCTTTTTTGACCTTCTGACAGGCAAAGTCAATGGGGATGTCAGGTTCACTTAACAACTTTGTTACTGCTGGTACCGGTTCATGGCGCTGGCGGTCGTGCGGAGTCTTCTCTCTTCGCCGGCCGGTTTCCCTCCGCCGATAGACCCTGGACAGGGTCGAAAGTCGCCCTGGAGGGGCGACCACCACTGAGGAGGACTCTCGTTGACTGTGGAGGGTGCGGCAGCACCTTCTGCGGTCCGAGGCAGCTCCTTTGGGCCGGCTGCACCAACCGAAGTCAAAATAACATCTAATCATTAAAGAACCACCGTGGAAGATCCGGGTGAGACCTTTCCTTTCCTCTCTCTACCCTAGCTATCTCCCTGTGAAAAGCCTTTGGAATTATTTTCCCAATTTGACAGAGTAGCATTTGCTTACTTGGGAAACAAGCTTTGGATAAGAAACTATAAATTAATTTTTATTGACTATTTTTATTTTTGGGGGGATACTCTGGGGTCCCGAAAAATTTCTTCTATTGAATTTTATTATTCTATTTACCTATTAAACTGGGCAATATTGTTTTTTTTTACTGCTTTTACTCTTTTAACTGGATAAAACCTTAGATATCTGGAAAAAGATTTTATAGTCTACTGGGGACATCTTGTGGCGAAAGGTGACATTACAATTGTACTTTCTCTTTGATATTGAGGTTGGGTTTGACCTTCAAATTATCATAAAAGGGAAAAGATAAAGAATTTGGAACAGCTGTGTGGAGGTGGATATGGGCTGATTGTTATTAAATACTGCTTTGAGCCTCCACTAAAAGACTAAAAGATTATTTCATCATGGAAATGGAGGAATCTTACCCACAGCTTGACTACAATCTTATATTGGAAAAGATCTTGGAACTTACTGAGCAAATGAACTTTAGGATGAAAACTAAAGATGATTTCCCAGAACTACAAACTGAGGAACAGATCAACAGCAAAGAGGCCTGTGTTCAACATTATGTACAACATGATGAGATGGAGGAATCTTATTCACAACTTAACTATGAAAAAGCCTCTGCCCCAAAATTTCAAACTGATTTCCAGACTTCAATTGATTATTTTACAAGTCAAAAAACAACAGAAGAGGAATTTATCACTACCAAAGAGGATTTTACTCAATCCTATGTACAATCTACTGAGTATCAGAACTATGATAACTTGGACAATCAACTAACAACTATAATACTGGACAAAATTGACTACGCTATTCAGATGATAGCGGAAGAAGGAGAACAGAAGTACGACCAGATTGAATTGATGATAAACATGTCTAATAAAACATTGAGATTTGTTGATATAGAGGCCCTCTTATGGAAGCCTGCCTGGCACAAAAAGAAAGCCAGAGTTAGATTTAAAAATGGGATTTAAATCTTTACTTGATGGGTTAAAAAAGGTCTTTTAGAGATATGGACTGAATTAACATTAACTGAGATGAAAAGTAAAAGGTTTTTGGACTGATTTAATGTTTAGGATTTAGATTTATAACTGAGATGAAATTATTGATTAGATTATAGTTTGGAATGGTGAAATGAAAAAGGTTTTAAATGAGGAGCTATTAAGACAAGAAATAGAATATATGTTTGAAATAGGGTAAGAAGGTATTTTTTGGGATAATGTTTACTTTAGGTATGATAACCATTTTGTAATGGAATGAAAACAAGGAAATGGATTGTGACAATGGAAGCTATGGTACTAGTAAATGAAGATGTATTAGAATAAGACTTAGAATATATTTTGGAAATGTAAGAAAGTAACTGTTGAAATAAGATGCTTATTTTAGACATTATAATTATTATGTTATGTAATGAGGGAAATTAGGGATACCTGAAGTGTAAATAATATGCTTAATTAAGGCTAAATTGGAATATGGTAATTGGAATTTAGTAAAGCTTAAAAACAGGATTTGGACTTGTATAGGTAAAATGTTATTGATAAAATTTTATGGATTGATTGAATTTTATTCAGAAATGTATTAATTTGAATATGTTATATTAATGGAGGGAAATAGAGAGGGAATCTTTAAGGAGTTAACCTGACCTGTATATGTATGATTTTAATTTTGGATAATTGATTACCCCATCTCCACGTTGTTTCCTAAGCACTTTGTTCTAAAAAATGAAAAAATTAATAAAACTTGTTACAAAAAAACAACAACTTTGTTACTAATTTAACAACTGCAGTGATTCACTTAACAACTGTGGCAAGAAAGATCATAAAATGGGGCAAAACGTACTGAACAAATGTCTCACTTAACAACCAAAAATGTTGGCTTAATTGTGGTCATAAGTCGAGGACTACCTGTATTAAACTTTTATTTTGCATACTTTGATAATCAGAAGTGACTTCTAGAAGTTGACATTATAAAGACATTAAAAAAGCAATGTAAATAGAAAACTCATAAAAGCCATCAGTATCGTAACCAACAATGATTGCAACATCTTTCATAAGTTCATTATCCTCTTCCAAAAATTCAGTTTTGATCATTTTCTGGAATACCATCAGGATGGATGTCAAGCTACCTTCTGGAGGGAGGCTATATCATCATATAGTCCCAATGTCCAATCAGTTCTGGTTACATAAGTCTGGCTGTTCAGGAACATCAGCCTAATACAAAACTACTCTAGACATGCCCCCTTTCCATATTTGTACTTCTGTAGTTCTGTATTCCCTGGCTCTTTTGTCAAGGTTGTAGTTTCATACAGTTTATGTGGTTGGCACAATGATTCCTGGTTTGGATCCCAGGTGAAAATAAGGGAATTTGTATCACTACTTGCTTGGGCCTGGCTTTTCAATATCTAGTCTTAATAGATGCTCATCTTGTTCTTCTCATATCATAAGCCCGTGGCATGACACTGTCTGAATGTATTTAACTTGAGCAAACAAGTAATTGGAAATAATGGTCCAAACAAACAGGTTTTACCTGCTATATCATTCTCATCTTCCCACAAAGCTATTTTAAGCTCATTTACATACAGGCCAGCCAACTGTTTTTCCATAATTTGATGTATGGAATGTCCAAATTAAACTGTTATTGACAGAGTTACCACCGTAAAGAGGAAACACAGCCAGATCCCTTCATGAAGGTACAAGATATAAAGCACATGTTAGAAATAGCATGTACATCCAAATGGAAAAATAAGCACCAGTTGTGTAGAAACTATCACATTCAATAATGTGAAGGTACAAAGTTTACAAAATGAAGTCAGCATCTGTATCACAGACACATAAAAAGTATAAGCAAATGATTAGCTAAAGTGGCAGCCTTAGGGAGCAGATCATTTTCACATCATTCTTGAAACAGGTGACTCATGAGAGACTGTATTTGGTTTCTCAAAATAAGGGATTCCTCTTTGCCAGAAGTATATTTAGAGGAAAAGAGCTTTCTAAGTGTTCGACTAGTTTGTAGCCATTTTGTCTATTGATTATCATGCACACAAAACTTGGAACTGAAGGCTTGGAACTCAAGTCTCCTTGTTGACACTAACATATGTATATATCCTTTTTGTTCTTAATAAATAATCACTGTTTGATATTTGGAGTATATACAATCTGCATGCAAATCTCTTGGAATCTGAGAAATATTCATACAGTTGGGATGCCATAGAAGACTTTTCTTGTCAGAGCTTATAAACAAATTGGGGATGTCCCAGGAGGGATCAAAATAGTCAAGATGGCTGCTCTACAATCAAAAATCCCATTTCTTTTTTACATGCATCAGGCATGAAATGCATGCATAAGAAGGATAGGGTTTTACTTGTGTGGTCATTGCCACCATATTGTCTTTTTTGGAACCCTTCCTCTCCTCCCACGGATGACTCAAGATTAAATGAAGCTTAGCATGATCTTCTGGAGAGAAGCTTTCATGATAATGGTATACCAGGAATGGAATCCAATATTTTGCAATTTAGGGAAACATCTCTGGTGTATGTTCTGCAACCACACAAGCACCATTTCTGTGAATATAATTGCTACTTGTTTATAATCTCACACAACTGCCTCACAATAAGGAAAGCTCTGTTTTGAATAATCTTCAGCATCATATATTCACTTGAAGATGAAAGGTTTTTTGTCCATTCTTTTTTCTTTTTCTTTTTCCTTGTGCCCTAGCTTTCTTCTGAAAGCTCAAAAAAATATAGATAGCACTCCCACTTCCATTCCCCCCCCCCTGTAATATCCCTGAGGAAGGGCAAAGGAATGGTAAGTATGATATGTACATGATGGCACAATCACAGGTGTTCTGTGTGCATTTCCAGAGATTGTGAGACAGATATGTAATTCTGGTATTCCTTGAGGATATCATTCATGTGTCATTTTGATGTCATTATGATTTGTCCTGGGCACCACTGCCTGTGAAGTAGAGCTGGACAAGCTATAGGTTCAATGTTAGTCAGTCAGTTTTCACAGACCATAGTGGACCTAAAAGAATGTTACTAACATCTGACTCAGCTTGCCACTGCATTTATGGGACTACAATAATTTTGCATTCAGTAACAAGTTTATCAAAATATATTGTGTCCATAAAAATATTGAGTAGAAAACTACAATCCCAACTGTCATCTGTGACAATGAGTACAATTCACACTTGAGTTAGGTGAATGTAGGTTAGCCTATCATGTTGGACTTATCATGTTGGGCCTAACCTAGCTATTCTTGGATTGTGAACAGTCTATAAATTCCAAAATCAACAATCAAAAGTGAAATCGATTCTAGTTACATTGTTAGCAAATGGAGTGCCAGAAAGAAGAAGAAGGCATTAGCATGAGTCCAACTCTTCCTTTGTCTGAATGAGGTAACATGTTTAGCTTGGATCATTATTTCCAGAAATGTTTTTTTAAAAACCCCAAGTCATATTAAACAATTATTTAATCTTGAAATCATTTTTAATGTCATATTTCAGTATTACATTCATTCACTTCAGCATTATCATATTACAGAGATGATCCAGACTGGATATTGTTAGCATACCAAAATTGATACATGTCAAAAAATTATTCATTCACTTATTACATTTATATGCTGCCCATCTCGCCATCAGGTAACTTTCACAACATTATTATGAGTTTATTGTAATCTACCTTAAGCCTTTAGCTCATGTTTGGACAATTCTTTTTAACCTAGTGGCACTGTAACAACATGTTTATCACCAAATTAGGTGTATAACCTTGAACCATCAGATGGATAATAATAATAATAATAATAATAATAATAATAATAATAATAATAATAATAATAATAATAATAATAATAATAATAATAATAATAATAATAATAATAATAATAATAATAATAATAATAATAATTCCACCTAGAGTTAAAAATAAAGAAAATTCAATTGGATTTAAATAATCTGAAGAATTTGAGGCAAGGAAACCTGAAGAATTAAAAAAAATCAGACCTGGAAAACAAGGAAATTGCAGTTGTGACTGAAGAGCTGAAACAAAGAACTGTAGCTATTGCAGAGAAAATAAAGCGATATGATAACCAAATAATTCAGTTTCAGCAAAATTCACAACTTTGAACAAACCAGAATCATTTCTATAAGACCCGTGAAAGTGGACATGGTGCTACCACAAGCAAAAAACCTAACAAAGAAAATACCTTGAAATTTTGGAAGAGCTTGTAGGAAAACAACAAGAAGCACAATGGGAATGCAAAGTAGATCAAGCAGGTTGAAAGCACTATAAAAGTGATGGAAGATGTTCACATAACAAAAGAAATGGTGCAAATTCAAACAAAGAAGGTCAAGAACTAGAGTGCCCTGATTTAGATGAGCTGCATGGATTCTGGTTGAAATCACTAACAAGTTGGCATGCAAGATTAGCAAACCAGATGAATCAGGTTCTGGAAACATCAGAAAGTGAAAAATGGCTAACAACTGAAAGAACTTTTTTGATTCATAAGGATGCAGAAAAGGGAAATAAACCTGAAAATTACAGGCCAATCACTTGCCTGACAACAACATGCAAATTATTTACAGGTATTATTGCAAACCAAATTTATGGGTATCTAAAATATAAGGATTTGGTGCCTGTAGAACAGAAAGGATCAGTAGTGGGATTCAAATATGTGAAAAACTGGTTCTCTGTATGAATGCCACTTCCAGAAGTCCATTCTGGGCCTTGGCAACAAAAAATTAGCTACCGGTTCTGCCGAAGTGGTGTGAACCGGCTGAATCCCACCACTGGAAAGGATGCTGCAAAAATTCAAGAGGAACCAAAGACCAACTGATGATTGATAAACTTTTGAAAAATTCAAAGAAAAGACGAACAAATTTGTTCATGGCCTGGATTGATTTTAAGAAAGCATTTAATTCTGTTCCACACAGCTGGATTGAGAAATGTTTAGACATTTTTGGAATTAGAAGCAACATCCAGAATTTCCCGAAGATTTCCATGAAGCTGATGGCCTGTGGAGAAGAACTTGGTGAAGTTGAAATCAAATGAGGAATCTTCCAAGGTGACTCATTGTCACCTCTGTTATTTGTATTTTCATTGGTGCCACTAACAAGCATTTTGAACAAAACAAATTGAATTGGCTAAAAATTGGCTAAAAATTTCCCATTTGCTTTATATGTATGATTTAAAACTGTTTGGAAAAACAAAAGCTGAAAAGCACTGAGGACATTAGCAGAGACATTGAAATGCAATTTGGCATTGACAAATGTGCAACAGTTGCTGTTAAGGCAGGAAAAATTGTTGAAGATGATAGATTCAAACTTGATAATGAAGAGCTGATAAAAGTAGTAACACCAGAAGAGGGGTACAAGTACTTAGGAGTTTTGGAAGTCTCTGACCTGTTGCACAATGAAGTCAAGAAAGCTACTTCAACAAAATACATAACGCGAGTCTCGAAAATCTTGAGATCAAAGCTGAGTGGAGGAAATATCATAAAGGCCATTAATACCTGGACAGTGCCTCTAATATGATACTCAGCTGGAATAATTGATTGGACTCAGCTAGAACTTGATAACTTGTATCGAAAGACAAAAATGCTCTGCACCCAAACAGTGATGTTGATCGATTGTACTTGCCAAGATCTCAGGGTGGCAGAGGCCTCTTACAGGTGAAACTAACTGTGGAAGAGGAAAAACACCGCTTAAATGACTACATGAAGAAAGCAAAAGAGCCTCTCCTGAAGGAGGTGAACCATCTTGAAAACAAGATTGAACGCAGAATATTGAAAGGAGACAATTTTAACTGGAAAAAGAAGTCTATGTACAGTCAATACCTGAAGGACACTGAAGGAAAGGTGTATACAAAGCTAACGTGGAGCTGGTTGAGATCAGGAGTGCTGAAGAAAGAAACTGAAGGCTTTGTTTTGGCTGCCCAAGAACAAGCCTTGCAGACCAATTCCATGAAAGCAAAAATTCAACATCTCAGCAACAACAGCAAATGTCGCTTATGCAATGAGAAAGATTAAACAGTGGATCACTTTATCAGTGGCTGCAACAAAATCTCACAGACTGGTTATCTACAATGTCATGATCAAGTTGCCAAAATTATACATTGGAAGCTTTGCAAGAAGTTTGGGTTCAAATGCAGAAAAAATTACTGGGAACACCATATTGACAAAGTTCTTGAAAATGAGCAAGTCAAGATCCTGCAAGAGTTTTGGATCCAAACAGACAGACATCTAGCCCACAACACGCCTGACATCTCTACTGTGGAAAAGAAAAAAGTCTGGTTCATTGATATTGCAATACTAGGTAATGCACGAATTGAAGAGAAACAGCTAGAAAAAAATAACAAAATATTGTAATTTGCAAATTGAAATTGAGCGATTATGGAGGAAGAAATCAATGGTTGTACCAATTGCAATACCCAGAGGGCTGCCTAGATACATGGGAAATTTTGAATTTATCAGACCTGAATATCCTGACTTTGCAAAAAAATCACCTTACTCGAAACTGCCTATATACTCAGATGCTACCTTAATAGCTCTTAGGTTCTTGGTTAGGATTTGAAATGTTACGTTTTTACCAGTTCCAGACTATGAAAATGAAATTTAAGATAACAACAACAACAACAACAACAACAATAATAATAATAATGTGATGATGATGATGATGATGATGATGATGATGATGATGATGATGATGATGATGATGATGATGATGATGATGATGATGATGATGATGATGATGATGATGGATATAGCAGTACCAGAATAGAAGAGAAAGAACTGGAGAAGATAACAAAATACAAAGACATGCAAATAGAAATAGAACAATTGTAGCAAAAGAAAAGAAAAGGGGAAGTAATAGTTATTGATGCTTTGGGCACAATCTGAAGATAACTGGAGCACCACTTGAACTCCATTGGCACTGACAAAATCACCATCAGTCAATTGCAAAAGGGAGATTTACTCAAAAGAGCTTACATCAACAATATCTTTAACATAATCAAAAATCAACTATATCAGTTTCTTGGGAAGGTCTCAATAGACAGACATCTGGCTGACTGCGATGAACCAATAATAATAAAGAGCTTTCAACTATGAGGAAACCTGTTTGTGTGAAGAATTACAGCCAAAAAAAATACATAAACTGCATAAAGATGACTAGGAGGTACTGTCTTGGACTTTTTGACTTTGGTTTTGTATTTATTGAGTTTGTGTGTATGCAATAGATATTAATCTGCATCTATGGTTGTTGTACTCCAGCCTTTAGATTTACAAATAATTGCACATTATTGCAAAATATAGCATAAATCTCTAGTGTCTAAAGAAGGGGGTCACAACCATGTGATGTGATGTGATGTGACATTAAAAGTGGATGGGTTTTTGATTGAGATCACAGCCATCATTTTGACTATTCCATACAATATAATTTAACTTTCTTTCTTGTTCACATTCAGCTTCTCAGCTTTTGTGAGCTGCTGGAATAGCTTAGAAAATGATTTTATTGACCATAACAATTCTCTGATCATTTGTCTGGAACCTTTTGACTTAGTCTCTGTGGGTAGCCGCCATAATGATAGCAAAGTTATAATATGAAATTGCTATTTATTATATTTCATATCCTGTTCACTAACTGCTATATAGTTTTTTTTTAAAGCCCCAACACCTAAGATATAAGAAATCCAATTTGAATAAGGTTTATTTCTAACAGATTTTGTTTTTAATTCCTAAACTCCTATAGATTATATATTTATAATTCACATTTCATTAAAGAAAAATAACACACACACACTAACTTAGAATATATCTATAAAGGTAAAGCTGGATTATCAGAAAGGCTGAATGAAGTCAAATTGATGTATTTGGATTGTGGTGCTGGAGGAAATGAAAGTTCTTGAGACCGGAAAAGAACAAATTGTTCAGTACACAAGAAAAACCAGACACACTAACAACAAAGCCAAAGTTTAAATATTTGGGACAGCTTATGCCAAGGAAAGAAGAGTTTGATGCTTGGGGGGAAAAAATCAAAGATTTCAAAAACAGGCCTAGAGGAGAGAAGATAGCTAAATGCTATTTGGTGACACAAAACAGGAATTTTAAAAGCACTCCCATAAACAGTTATTGGCAGACAATTCTGGTGATGTGATGTTGATCAGGTCACCTAGAGTTGGAAGCAAATAAACAACTGAACATCATCACCACCAAAATCTCAGTAAAGTTGATGTGTCTCCAATGTTTTGGCAACAGCATGCACAAGACAAAGTTTAATATTTATTCTTCGCATGATTACTGACATTGTTAATAGTAGTATAAGCATAATTTTGACATGAAATTTAGTTTTCTGAGTTTCACAACTACAGATAGTCCTTGACTTACAACAACAGAGGCCAAAATTTGTTGCTAAAGCAAGGCAGTTGTTAAGTGAGTTGTGCCTCATTTTATGACTTTTTTGCCACAGTTATTAAGCAAGTCACTACAGGAATTTATTTAGCGTATGGCATATCATACATGGACTAGCAATATATATTAACATTTCACCTAGATTAGTAAAACAATAAAATATGAATGTTAAAAAGATCTATGTTCAAATACCAATGTCTAGAGAAGGGGTCCCCAACCCCTGGTCTGTGGACTGGCACTGAGCCATGGCATGAAACCAGACCATGCAAACAAGCGAAGCCACATCCATAGGATGCAGGCAGCATGCAAAACCACGCCTCCTCTGGTCCATGGAAAAATCTCTCTCCACGGAACCGGTCCATGGTACCTAAAAGGTTGGGGGCCACTGGTCTCTCTAGACCATCTAACCATTGAAGTGCAGCATCATTTATATTAAAGAAATAAGATACTGAAGTGTATATGCCCTCAGCTTACAGCCGGTCATGATGTAATCTACAGTTTGAATCACTGTAGTAGCACTGGCTTCCCCCATTGACTTTGCTTGTCGGAAGCTGGCTGGAAAGGTTACAAATGGTGATCACATGATCCTGGGACAGTGCAACTGTCATAAATACAAGCCAGTTGCCAAGTGTCTGCAACAGTCATTAAGTGTGAAAAATGATCATAGGGCACTATTTTCAGTGCCGTTGTAACTTCAAATGATCACTAAACAAGTGGTTGTAAGTCAAAGATTATCTGTACTTATCAGAGGCAGGGGAGAAACTACCGTGTTTTCCCGAACATAAGACCTGGTCTTTTTTTTTTCCTCCATAAGAGGTACCAGGTGTTATTTTCGTGTGTGTGTGTGTCTTTTCCACTTAACTCCAGCACCGATAGCCCCGCCCAGCTGGCCCACTTCTGGGACTGAAGGAGCAGCTTCATTCTGCAGCTGAGAATGGAGCTCGGCCTGCATTTCGCAGTCAAAGGCCTTTCCGGAAGGCCACTGCAGCCGATATCCATAGATTTGATATTCATAGCTTGGTTCTCGGCTGCAGTGGCCTTCTGGAAAGGCCTCTGACTGCAAAATGCAGGCCTGGGGATGCTGCAGCAGAAGTGGGCCAGTGAGGAGAGGCCTGGTTGTAAGGTAAGTGGGTGCGGGATGGGTGAGGCAGCTCCACTCCCCACCCCCACCCTAGCTTGATTTTTAGGTGTGTGCCTCGCCCCAAAACTAGGGCTTATTTTTGGGGTAGGGCTTACATTAGGCCCACCCCCAAAAATCAAGCTAGGGCTTATTTTGGGGGTAGGTCTTACTTTCGGGGAAACATGGTATATCAATTGTTTATTTACCTGAGGTACATCATAAAATGGTTTAAATCAGGATCTGAGAGTAGATGAAAGCTGTTTGTGTGGTCAAGGGAAAACATTTGGATTATCATAACATTACAGTTCTACTTTGAACTACAAGCAGAGAATTTCAGTAGGGATGTGCCCACAATTATAGTTCTCCAGATGAATGCACTATTTGTGATGAAAAAGCAGAGCCTATGTCAGATACTCTCAGCTATTGCTGTATCTCAGAAAGTGTAGAAAGAAAACAGGCATATTGGAAAGCAGAGCGAGAATTTAGTTTCGTAGATTGGGCTTGGTGCAATAGTAAACAGCTACTGGGACAGGGTCTATGTGTAGATACATAGTTCATGGGCATGCAAGTTCAACATGAATAAAGAAAAAGACAAGAGACTTTGGGAGGTATGAGTAATCTCTCTTCTTTTGGTCACTATACATTCTCCATGATAGCCTTTCCTGTTGCAGAAGTTTCTCTCTCCATTAGTGCTGTTTTTCCTACCAGCTACCTCCTCCATATACAGTACTTGAAGGGAGATAGGAAGAGACCTATAATAAAAAAAGATATTCATTCATTCATTCATTCAGTATGGCCGCCCAGCTCCACCAATGACTCTGAGCAGCAAACAATATTAAAATAAATGTTAAAAAAATATATTGTGTAATTGTCACAATCAACAGTCACAAGCAGAGTCAGGAGATGGGACCCTTCACAATACTCAGGGCCCAAGACCTGGTTATATTTTGAAAAATCAAGAGAATTGGAGCCATCTGATCAGAAATGTTCCATAGGGTGGGTGCTATGACAGAAAAGGCACATATTCTGGGCTCCACCAACCATCATTCCTTGACCAATGCAACCTGGAGCATGCCCTTCCTGCCATAGATTACATGGGGGAGAAACAACTGGGTTTTTGCGACTTTTTTACCAGTTTCTCTGTACTTGTCAGTTTCAATCACTTGACCCCGAAGAAAGAAACATACAGTCGGACCAGTTTAAGTTCATCTACTGTATAGGACCTTGCTGTTTGTACAATCAGGACAGTTTGTCTCCCTCCTCACTAAGACTATTTCTGCTTTAGTGTCCACGTTTATGTCACTTTGTTTTAAATTAGGAGGTGTCCAAACAGGGTGTGTGAGGAGGCTTAAGCAAACCAGTCTAGAAAACTCCTGAGAAAACTCTTCCTCCCTACCCCATTCATCCTGCAGTGTCCCTCCACTTTTCCCTACTGGCTGGTGAAATCCCAAAAGTGACCAGCAGCAAAGCCACAGGAGGCAGCCACTCACCATTGCTTATTAGAGTGCTGTTTTTAATCCCAAATTATGGATTTGGGGAGTTTTCCACAGTATCTATAAACCTTGCAAATAAATAAATAAACTGGCACTCTCACCAACTCATTCAACAAGGATGGAAAATTTGGAACTGGCAACTGTAACTAGTGCTTTAATTTAATCGTGAGGAAATAATAGAGCAGGCAGGTCACCTCTGCTCACCTGTCCAGTTATTAGCCGCCTTTCACGCTCCCGACTAAGGAATTAGTGGGACTCCCCCACTTTCATCCTCCTGGATTCGACTTTGCGACATCCCAGGAAAGCGGGGTGAAGGTCTCCGCCGCCAAGACCCGGAAAGAGCAGGTCAGCAGGGCCTTTGGAAAAGGCGAGGAGATGAAGTTTCTACCAGAAACTGAGGCATTTCGGGGGATTTTGAAACGAGCAAGGCCCCGAGAGAAAGTTTGGCTGGGGACAACTTCCACTTGACTGCCCTCCAACTATATCAAAAAGCCTGCTTTGGGGGGCTGGGGTGTCCTTCGGCTGCTTTGGAAGAGCCGGCGAGCTTTCTCCGTTCATTTGCTGGCAAAGGAATTCAGAGAGAAAACTCGCCCTGTTTTTTCCCGGGAGCGTCTCGCGGCGGTGGCAGATTGATCCCATTGCCTCCATGAACACCTGGCGGCGGCTTGGAGTGCCGCGCGTGGAATTCGCTAGGCGGAGTGCGACAAAGCTACACGTTTGAATCAGGACTGAAGCGCGCTTTTACTGGTCGGGTCCCAACACTACGGCGTCCTTGCTATCGTAGAGATGATAAAGCAAGGGCTTGGAGACGGGAGATACTCCAGGCAGAGCTGAATGCTGTACCATCAACTCTGCAGGCTTGATTGCAGTTACAAAAAAAAAAAGAAAGAATTATTAGGATTCTTAACTAGGGAACACATTTCAATGAAGTGTAAGTGAAGAGTAAGATATTATGGATATGAAGTAGATAAGGAAGCATTTTTTTCCGACAATACTTCAAAGGTGTTTCAGAATTGTTTTTCTGGCATTGCAGATCTAATCTTAGAAACCATGAACTCGCAAATAATTAGTTGTTCAAGATCACAATTCCTACTGGTCGTCCGTATTTTTGTATGAAATATAACAGGCTAGTATAGCATCCTTGGTCAGCATAAACAGTTTCTAAAACTAATAATTGTTAAAAATGTCTCAAGACAGCTTGTATGGAAAACCTAATACAGAGAGGTTATTTCTACCAACAAGAATATAATAATCCCAAGCAATGTTCCTTTTTTATAGACATGGAAGGGGTATTTAATTAATTCGATGGGATGCAATAGGGCATATACCAATTGGAATCAACAGGGCAAAGTTGTGATGTAACTAAGAGGTCCATTGCTTTTAATGAGACTTATTTGAAATTGATCTGGGTGGTTGTCCCCATGTGTTAGAGGCTAAAAAGAACTGGGACCAGTAAATTTTGAACCTAGAAGTTTCTTTTCTGAAAAAGAAAATGAACATTAAGTTTAAATTTAAATTTAAGAATTTTTTAAACATGCAGTGGCATTATTTCCTCAAATGTGCTGATCTATTTATCCTGTCCAAATTGAATTCTGACTTAAAGAGAAGAAATCCAATTTGCAAACTCTTCCTAGTCAACACTCCCAGGAAATCGACAAAGGAGAAGCCCCCCCCCCCTAGAATATGCTAAACATGTCCTATTTGACTTTTGGCATTAAGAAGTCCTTTGGAAATATTTTGTGTCCTATAGTGATGGGTCTTCTTTTCTGAACTCCAAGATCAGCTGACTTCAGGTGGCAGAAGGTTTGGTCAAAATAGAGGAATCCACATTGCTTAATTCCAATCCCTTAATTGTAGTATTTTTAGACAAGCAGTTTTATCATACTGGTTAAAAATTAGAGTAGCGGCTGTCTATGCATTAATCTGAGAGCTTAAAAATCCACCCTATGAACTAATGTCCAGGGCAATGAGATCCTGAACAACTCAGTACATGAGAAGTGCTCCTTTCCCTCACTTTATGAACATTGAATGCTGCTTGCTGCTTCTCTCATTTCCTTCACCATCGCACAAAAGCATTCCAATAGAGTGACCAAGTTTCATGACCAAAATTATGCGGGTTCACCCGGAAGCAACTTTCATTTCAGTAAAGCTTACAGTACTCCCATAATCTTTTGCAGATTGACTTGGAAGGAAGCCCCACTATGCTCAGCGGAACCTATTCCTATTCAGATCAGAACTAATTTCTTTAAATCTTCCCCAACCCGAAAGACAAGGAGAAAGATCCCATTCTATGTTGTACTTAGTGGTCCTCTCCTCTGAATAGATGCCATACCGAACGTTAAAACCGCTTGGCCCATCTCCTAGGTTCTAAAAATATAGTTCCAGGGGAAGTCAGGATCCCCCAAAACGAATGGGACCCCTTGCTTCCAATAAAATAAAGTCAGGATCAGGATCTTAAGAGATTTCCCTGAGCTCCCTTTTCACGGCTGAGTTTTATATTTCTTCATTCTTCTGTCAGCCAGAGAGGACTCTTCGGGTTCTCATTCGCTTGCCCTAATTTCAACAATGAAAAGCCTCACTCTGTACTCTTTAACAGCACCATCTCTTCGTCTGGCAGACCAAGAGAAACCCTTGGGTTAAAGGGCAGAAAATAACATGCAAAACATCGAATAGAATTCTGAGCGCCATTCCCGATTCTAACAAGGCTGGACAGATTTTCGGTATCAAGACTGCGTTCAGCTGACTTTCTCATCCCTCGCCCCAAGTGAAAAGGGCTGATCTCTCCTGGTTGAACTCAGTTCCGAGGCAGAAACCCCTTAATGATTCGAACGAACTATTATCTAATTTCAAGGCAGCTTGTTTTTAACACACACACAAACTAACAAGACCATTCAATACCCACGGTGATGTTGATTTGTGAATATAATCATTCACCAATGTGAAATATAGCTATTTGGGAGGAGGGGGGAAGTCAAACTGGAAGTCAAATTGTTTACTGCCTAGGTATTGTGTATATGGGGGTGGAAACTCAAGGAGTTTCTTGAAGGGAAGAACCGTAAAATTTAAGGTACAATTAAGTTTCTTTAAAAATCGAAGTCGCCCCCAGAGTAAATTTCTTCTCGTTTCTGGTGGATGCTGTATTGGAAAGAACAGAAACTTATATGTGGCATCCTTCTACGTGGAACTTATCTAAAAAGCAAAAAAGAATGTGAAGAGAATTGAACAAAAATGAATCCGGATTTAACTCCTGGGACGATCTTTATCCAGCAGCCTATTCGGGTCATGATTTTTAACTTTATCCAGAAAAGCAGGGAAGGAAAGGAAAATGTCCACCTTTCCCCTCTTCTGCAGCAGTTCCACAAAAGTGAAGTGATTGTGCATGAAGATGTCTGTCTGTGTAGGGGTTATTAATTGATAAATGATGTCCTATTTTTACAAGACGATTCAAGATATTTATCTTTGCAAAGGTCTGTTCAGATGTTGCTGAAGTTCTGAAAAATCTCATCCAGTTCCCCATTTGGAAAGTCCTTCTCTTCTGATATCCAAGGGTTAAGCACTACCTCCAGGTATCCAAAGAGAGGTCTGAGAATGTCCTGGAGTTGAAAGCATTTTTTGGCTGAGCCCATCTCATATTCATGTGTAGTCAGATGGATAGAGCCCTATTAGAAGGTGATTAGATTGACTTCTATGTAGCCAACCAACCTACTAAACCCGTTTTCTTAAACTAGCTAAATTGTCAACTTGTTTATCTGGTTTGATTTCAGTATGCTGCAGTAGGAACCCAACAGTTGTGACATGTACACAATAATTTGTAGGCTAGGGGTGGATGTTAATTCAATTAAGAGTTACTCAAACCTTAATGAAGCAAACTGTAGAGGCTGTGTGAACCAGGTCCCTGGTTATCATCCAGGAAGAGACAAAAAAGAGTTCTGTGTCATTTTGAAATTTAATTCAGAAGTATCGTTGACAGATTCTTAATGACAACAAGAAGGGAAGAATGTATGGTAACCACCAAACTGGTTTACTTAAACTTATTTGGCTGTTGACCAAAACCATTATTTTTCAGGCCTATCATACCATGGTTAACCAAAACTCTCTAGCAATGTTACATTCCACAAAGTCTTGCCTAAGCCAACCAATGTCTCTGGAAGGAGCAACGACCAATCCAGCTGCTTCTAGAATAAAGAGACAAAGTGCAGGACTGGACCTTAAAACCTGGCCATCTGGCTCATGAGAAAGGGAACTGGAGCTGGTGCTGGTCAGGAATGTGGATTGTCCTTTCCCTTCAGTTAATTAAAACTTTCTACTCCATAGATTGTTATGAATTATTTCTGCATATATGAGCATTGACCTCTGCCCAGTCTACAAATGTATTTCCTGGAGGAATTGCATGAAGGGAAGGAAGGAAGGTGATGTGGATGGTGATAAAGACTATGTGTCATGTCCATTCTGGTGGCTTTGCCTCTTGCAAAGAGGAATGTGGTGCATGAAGCTGTACTGTTACCCTTCAGATACAGATAGCAATCAGTTTCTAGCAGATTTTTTTCATCAAATTTATATTGAGAAACATAAGAAAATCTGTTGCCCCAATATTAAAACTCCAAAGCTTGGGTCAAAGAGTGATGTTACTGTAAATGGAGCATTCATGCTCAAAAGGACAGTTGGACAGAGGAGCTGTTGCTTTCATTTCCTTTCCAATCACTTTTGGAAACAGGACTGACTGTCGCTGACAAATCTTTCTAATGCAGAAATCAATGAATATTCCCACCATCCCTCCACTATTAAGAGCAATAATACACCATGTCTTCATTTTTGTTCTTTGAGGTTAGGCTCAATCAAGAAAAGGCTGCCTTTCAATCTCTGTTAATTAATCTGTTCTTCCTGCTATTGGAAGGAGAATAGGGAGACTCTTAATGAGGATTCATCAGGTGAGCAGGAAACTGGGTGGAATACAATGGCTGTGTGTAATCAGAATTTTAAAGCATCTTAAAGATTTTAACATTGCCATTTCTGTGAACTGAAAGTCTATAGGGTGCACTCCTCTGTATGTTTCAGAACTAGCTACTCTGGTCATCATGGCTAATACACAGTCTTCTGGAAGTTGTAGTTATGAATGATATAGGGAACCTACAGGTTTGCCACATAAATGTTTGTCATGCCAGTGTGATTAAAGCAGGTGGCAGACAAATGAGCTCTCTTCAGAATTTTTGAACCCCAGTTAACCAATGGAAAGGGACTAAGAGAGTTCTAGTCCAAAACATCTGCAAGGCAAGAGGTCACCCATCTGCAGTTAGAATGTTATATGGCATTAGAACCGGTGATAAGGATTGGGATTCCCTGTCAGCCAGAGAACCTATTTGCCGATTTGAGACCAATTATTTCTCGCTAAGTAAGGGTTATTTAAAAAAACAGAAAACCCCTGTCTTGAAATCTTGGGGGAGAGAGCAAAACATAAGAGCAATTAATTGATTATGAAGTGGCTCTAGACAATTGCTGCCTTGGATACCTTAGGGCTTACCCACTGTTAAATGAAAAATGGTTTGCTTCATCAAGTTTTCTGATTAGCACATGTTAGGCTAAAGTGCTGCTGGTTTGTGGTTTACTGGCTGAAGGAAACCCAGCTCCTAGCTATCCCACTTGACTGGGCATCAGAAAAATTGTCAGAGGAAGGAGACGGAGAATGTGCGATGTCTTTGGCTCTTTAGAAGAAAGGTGCAAAGTGGAAGTAATAATCACGGCTTTAGCATGAAATAAATTCTAATACTAATAATGATAGTGCGTCAATTTGCCTGTGGCAGAAGAGTAACATCTCCGTCTAGCCCTTCTTAAGGGCTAGATTAAAGAGTTAAGAGAGCTCAATTAAGGCTTAAAAGATTTGCTGTCTGGGATATCTTTTTTTCTTTGGTTTCCAAGAAACCTCGAAAGCCAGGTCTGAATAGTCCTGGCAAAATCACTTAATCACTTCTATTAAATATTTCAATGGGCGCTGTGTTCTAGGAGACGGCGATTTCCTTGATGGCCAGAGCAAGACATCCCGAAGTGCTCAGAGGGTGACATCTGAATCTGGGGCCGAGCGCAACGCGAGATCATCTTCGGCGGGACCTACTTCCCTCCTTCGCTCAACCGCAGAAAGAGGCCGGAGAACCCGAGAACCGCGCCAGCGCCTCGGGGAGAAGGAGCCAGACAGCCTCCACGCTTTAGCAAATTCACCCGAGCGTCCCCGCTAGAAGAGCTTCTCCCCCGGCCGGGCAAAGGAGGCTGCAGGGGGCGACGGACGCGTGAGCCGAGCCGAGCCGAGTCAAGCGGCCGTCTGTTTCTTTTCGCCCTGAGCTTCGCCTGAAGCCAGAAGCCCCCGAAGAGGGGGAGGAAAGGAGCGGCGCCCGAGCTCCGGCCGGCCAGTGGCTGCAGCTGGATCCCGGCGTCTCAATTAGATCGGCCGGAGGACAAGCGAGCTCTCCCGCTGCCCCCGGCATTGACTGCGCCAGCCGAGGGAGATCGAAAGCAGATGGGCCGAGCCCCGCTGCCTCCTCGCCCGGCCCCGCCTCCTTCCCTTCCCGGCCGCTGCCGGTCCTCCGGGGCTGAGATAGACCTGCCGCGCCAGGCGCCGTACTTCTTCCCGCTGAGCCCCTACCCCAAGCGAAGTAGCGAGGCCGGGGGCTGGCGCCCAAGAGTAGGCTCCTTACCGAAGGCTGGGTGGATGCGCACCCGGGCTATCGCGGCTGGGACGTCGCCCCCGGATAGCCTTTCCGCACATCGCGGGCGAGAGATGAGACCAGTTAAGTTGGAACAAACTCAAAAGTGAACTCCGGGAGAAGCAGGTGATGCCGGCGGAATGAGCAGGGAAGGAGAACGAGCGCGTCCACTGGCGGCGTGTGGGACGATCAGCGCTTAGCGGCGATCCTAAATGCCTCAATAAAACCGAAAGCATTAGTTTTTAGGGACGTCTTGAGTCAGCCTTTGGCTAAATTCTATACTGTAAACGCTTAAAAGATTAACTGCAGAAGAGCTGGACTCCTGCGCAGGTATTTTTGCGCAGTTTTCTTGCCAACAGTAATTAAGCAGTTTTTTCCTCGAGTTCTTTCAGGAAGTTTTGGGAGCTCTCAGATTAACTCACAGTCTGGGGTTTCCTAATGGTCTCCCATCCAAGGACTAATTAGGTCTAAGCCTGCTTAGCTTCTAAATCTAAGCTTGGTCCATCAGGATCTTCTCCTTGCAAGATTGACACACTTGCCTGAGAGTAAGCCCTACTAAATTCATTAGACTGACTGCTGTATAAAACTTTCTGAGAGGGCACTGGTAAGTCCATAGCCATGATTTTTGTCTCCACATCCACACAACATAGGTGTGACTGGTTTGGGTTTTTGGTTTTCTGGGGAACCCTGACATCTGAGATTCATACTGCTACTGACTAAACAAACCCTACATAATTTGTATAAAAATTGTATGCATTGATTATGGGTGCTAAAGCCTCCACCTCCACTACTAAAGTGAGGAATGAAAAGGTATCTCTACCATCATTGCCTTCCACCACATAATGATTTCAGTCCTATAATGTAGCATGATATCATGTTAATGGCCCTACAAACAAGTAGTTGATTACTTATCAGTTCTTATGCTTCCCAGCTGTATTGGATAAATGAGAAAGTCAGTGAACAAGAAGCAAAAGGAAGTTATTCCTTGGTAACTCTAATGGCCTCTTCAGAAACAGTTCAGATTAGCACCATCTCTTCCCAGTTGCAGTGACATAATCTGTCCATCCTTTCTAAAAATGTATCATGCTTGTTTGTGTACCCTCAGTGGTATAAAGAACAAATACAGATCAACTTTTATAGCATTAATTCTACAGCCGTGAAGGAGAGAGTGAGGTGGACTATCATTTTTACTGAACCAGATATAATAAAGTTTGACTTCAAATGTGAGGGCATGCAAAATGAAATAAAGTATTAATGTATGGGAGTGATTATCAAATGATGTGCAATCCCAGAGAGATTTCCAGTGTACAATATTTCTAGGAATCACCTTTGTAATCTTTTCTGAAAATAATGAGGAAATAACAGTTACTTGTAATGGCATCCTCAGTGGTGAAATCCTTTATGGAGGCTGGTTGTAAGACCTTTCTTTCTTGTTCCTTGTTCCCTGCAGAAAATTCCTCTGAACATTGGAAAACTATGGGAAGACAAGCAATGTTTTTTCCTTCTCCCATTAATGAATTTTCCTTTCTGCCATCCAAACATATAGAAAATGACACAAGGCAGTGCAGGTTCTCCCCCACCCCCACGGCCCATGGCAGATTTCTATTTTAGTGGGGATAGAGAAAGTCACCCATTTTACTTTGACTTAAATATCTGGAAAAGAGAATCCACTTCCCCAAAGCTGCTGGGAGGTCAGATCTTCCAGACAAAAAATGACTATCCTGCCAAGAGAGTACTTTTCTCCTTGGGAGAGTATAGGTAACTCTGACCAACCAAATTGTCAAAACCAGCTGGAATATCTGGTTTCAGCTTTTTGGTACCAACAACACTAAAACTTTTGGCTCCAGGGGAAAACTTCTTGGTCTGATAATGATAGGCATAATGTGGCCTTTCAGGTTTGCTACACGTTCTAAACTGAGAGAGGTGTATGGATTACAGTTACAAGGATGTCCACATACTTTCTACATGGGAAAACTCTCTCTCTCCTCATCTCATAAATGTATATAAAGAGGTAATTTTGTGGCCAAAGAAAGGCTACTGCAGTTGCTTTAAGTAATCTTCTTTGTTGTTGTGAGGTTCTCAGGGCTGGATCCAATTCATGCTATGGAACTGAGCACAGATGGTTCTGCTCATAAGAAAGCAAAGGAATAAAATTAAGCTACTTTGTGGGTGTACTGCCATATAATTACAAAATGGGCATGTGGATACTCACAAACTGATAGAAGTCCCTAGCAGAATTTTGAATTGGCTGCCTTCTAAATTAAATTAGATTTTCACAATCTAATTAAAATGAGGTGCCATTGGAAATGAAGGGAGTTCCATACAAGGCTCCTCAAATAATCAGCTACATTAACTACTATCTTGAACAGACTGTGACCAGGGAATAACATCTTGAAAACACTATGTGGTTCTACCTGGGGTTCCTCAGCTTCCACCTTGTGATCTTCAACTCTTGGCCACATCTTTTCTACAGCAGAATATTGTTCCCCAGTCTGGATAAATAGTAGCCATACCAGACTGATCAACACACAGCTGAATCATACCATGTGCATCATATGGGGCACAATAAGGGCTATCTCCACTTTCTGGTTACCAGTTTTGAGCCATATTCCTTCACCATGTCTACGAAGGGAAAATACTTTACTGTGAGAGTATAAGAAAATAATTAGTAACATTCACCTGCCTATCAATGCAGATACCACTGATGCTATGAACAATGGGCTTCGCTCCAGACATCAATCTATTAGGACAGCTAGAAACTTAACAACTTCAATCTGCTTCAGGTCTGGGCACAAGAATGGTCCTCTATTGCTCCTCTATTGCATTCTTCAGAGTGACACAACATTCCCCACTTTACAGCCAAAACAAAATAATCAATTTAGCTGATAAAACTAGACTGGCAATCTAATCTCAACCCTCAATAGGATTAGGACTCAACACGGCAGGTGTGCTAATTCATAAATGGGAAAAACTCTCCTCTTTGGACTGCAGCAGTGGTGCTCCAAAGCAGACAGTGCAACCCTCTCAGCACATACCAGGGAAACCCTGGAGACTTTCTGTATGCAACTCCATCATGAATTGACTATATAAATAGTCTACCTTTGAATTTATAAATAGAGTAAATAGTTTCATATTTGATCATTGGGAATGTAATTGTGATATGTTTTGTTAACATTTTCACCATATGCCAAACAAACAAACAAACTACCTTGGAAAAATACATGAATTGATTGTTTATGATGATCAGTGTTTTCAGTGCCAGCCAAAACTTAACTCTGGTGGTCCTGAGTGAAATGATTCCCGTCCCGGTTTCCTCCTATGTTCCTACATTTTCCTGGAAGGAAAGTGTGAATTTCAGAGGCAAGCACCGAAGGCACTTCAAAATAAATCCAAACCATTCACTTTGCTTGGATCGCACCCTGCAGGCTAATATTTGCCAACAGGACATGTTGCACTCAGGTGATCCTCGAAGCTTCCGGATAAATCCTTCTCACTTAGGTTCTCCCTACAAAAAGGAAAAAGAGAAATCCCTGCGTATTGGTCACCTCAAGTCGCAATAGATATCTCACAAGGCCTCAACTGTCTTTAAAAGCAACGCAGGGGCATCTGGTTATCTCCTAAAAGAAAGAAGATAAGGGGAGAATGTTCCAAAAAGAAAGAGAAAAACGACAAGTCAACCAGAATTAAGTGTGATTCTGAGGGGAGAAAAATGCGCAAGGGAAAATTAACTCCCTTTCAGGGGGAGACTGAGTTCCAGGCCTTCCCTGCCGGCTCCAGAGCCCCCCCCCTCCTTCACCTTGGGGCGTTGGTTCCTCCCACTGCATTTCCTTCTTGTGGTGACCACCCGACGATGTCCAGAGAAATGGTTTCATTTGGGTTGTGGGGAGATTGAGAGGAGAGGAACCACAGGAGGAGGAAGGCACATTTCGCTGTAATCGCACCTTTTTATTACATTTTATGGATGGGCAATGTGGCTGGGGTGGATCAATCCAATCCATTCATAATCAGGATTGAGGACACCTATTTGAATTAAAATCTATTAGCTCCTCCACGAGAGACGTGGCCCAGGCCCAAATCAATAAAACGCACAATAGAGTCTCACTTTCTATTTTTTTAAAACCCTCTCGTATAAAATGTGCTAAGAAAAAAAACTCCTCTTGATCGATTCGATCCTTATAAATATTTAACCGGCCTAGAAAAAGGGGGGGGGAGGGGGGGAGCAATGAGAACTTAGCGGAGGAAACGGAAGGCTATCGTAATTAATACGCCCGGCGTTCAGATTATAAAACATATTGTCCCGGGACTGGTGCATTTTGCAAATGATGTGTGTGTGTGTGTGTGTGTGTGCGCGCGCGCGCGCGGTGTGTGTGTGTGGCACTGGAGATACAAGCTGGCTTTGGGAGAGTTGAAGATGATTTTTTGAGAAAGACGAAGACCCGGGTGTGTTAATGTGTGTAAGCCAAAAAGGGTCAGGCAGGATCCACAGAGTAACCCATTCAGGGAAAGCGAGAGAGACTCAAATGCTGAGTTGCCCAGCCAGGCCCGCGTCTCCCAAACTACAGAGCTACTTTTCTCGGTAAAGACTCAGGGATGCCGAGGTGCGGATTGAACCGGCTTTTTTTGGGAGGGAAACGAGATTTTAGCCTGGAGGGTGCCTGTGTAGACACACACAACCACACACCATTCCTGTCCTTACAAGAGGCCTATCGATCCTCCTCCTATGCCCACTGCCAAATGTCTGACCCGGGAAGCCACAGCTAAGGACTAGAGACTTTTGGAGGCGAGGGAATCCAAAAGCCAGCTCTGAAACAGGCCAGAGATCCGAGATGCTGAGCCCAGGTCAAGTCCTTCCTCACCCGAGAAACTCTACAAAGGAAGAGGTTGCCATCTAGGGGCAGAGAAGCCACTAGGAAAGCAGGGCAGCTGCAGGAAGGAGCAGCTTCTGTGCAGATACCTCAGTGTGTGCCTGCCTGTTGAGGCCCCCATTCTTCTTCACAAAGCATCAGGGATTCGTTAAAATGTTAGGAATTCATATTTTGTTATCGCCCCGTTGTTGCTTTTTCAAAAATACAGATTAAGAATAATAGTGGGAGGGAGAATCCATCTTTAAATCCGGGTTAAAAGGTCAGGAAGGCAAGCAGCGACTGTTTCAAATCGTCGTAGCGGAACAAGGCAGATGGAGGATCGCGTTTCTCCGACCGGTCTCAAATCTGGTGGAGCCTCTGTGTAACCTTTGAGGCTTGTCGTCAGAAAGTTTGCCACAAAGCAGCCTTGTTAGAGGTCTCCATCAAGCGGGAGATATCAAAAACAAGGGTAAAGGAATGGGGGGCGAATTTGATGGCGGCTTTAAAGAGAACCGGTTGATTCGATTTCAGAAGGAAATAGACAAAATCAGGACTTAACCTTCCCCCCTCTCCAGCCCCCCCCCCCTGCACCTACTGGTTTGCAAACTCGTTAAGTTGATCTGTTTCTGGATCCGAGTCTACCGGGGCGCCCCCATAAGAGGCAATGGTTCTCCAAGGATGGATCGCGGGAAAAGAGCGCCTGCCGAACAGCCATTCCTTTTCCTTCCTGAGTAGGAAAGCTCCCGTCCCCACTCCCAGGGATATAGCCTAGGCAAAACAAAGGGACCCCAAAGGTGGATTCAGGGATTTCATCCAGTCTTGACCACGCGAAACAGGAGACGCGGAGAAAGTCCGCTCCTCCTATTCAGCGATTGAGATCACAGGCCGTACTTCAGTTTCCAAACCGGTCCTCTTGGAAAGCAAAAGTTTGGGCATTTTTAAAAAACTTTTCTTTTGTGCCCCCTTCTTTCTCGCTCTACCATAGCTTAATTCATCAACTGCTCCGAACGAATTCGCATTTGTGTTGAATATAGGCGAACCTGTCTTTGACATGGGATGTCGTAAAAACGTCAGAAGCAAAAATATGACAGTGGTTTGCCTTCACGGCTACAGTTTAATAGGGCCCTGATACGAAAGCAGCGATATGCTCCCAGTCTCCCAGCCCCGCTTTGAGATTGCTGCATAATTGGGAATGGCAGAATCCCTCTGCTCCCCAGGATCCGAAAATGTCCAAAACAGAAGCGCCCCCCCCTCTCTCCCTCTCTCTCCCTCTCTCCCCCCTCTCTCTCCCTCTCTCTCTCTCTCTCTCAAAAAAGAGTTTAAACAACTCCCAAAAAAAAATGGGCCCTGTCAAGCATACAGCGTGTGGTCATTTTCACACACACGTTTCTAAGCACCCATGTCTGCAAGGAATCCAAGGTTAAGGCGTCTTGTCCAATCGGGTGGGTGGGTGGGTGGGCAGGGCAATTGGTGGGGACACAGGCATTATTCCTGAGAAGGAATGAAGAGACATTTTCAGGTACATCTGGGAGCACATTTCGTTGATGCTTGCCCTTCCCCCGTTTCTGATGACCCTAAGTAAACGCTTCTACAAATAGGATCTATCTGGGTGGTTAGGAAAATGATTAAACATCGTAGCAGAGTTTCAGCAAGAAATATAAAATATACACTCTGTACTAATGTTAGCATGGGGTTTATCCTTTTCATGTAATTGATTCGGTTTAACATGAGGGATTCATTAATTTGGAATTTAGTCGGGAAATTGTCCCCCGATTTGTTTGAAATAGACAGAAGATTGCCAAGGCTGTTTAAACTTTTCAAACACGCCTGGGGTACAGAGGGAAAGAAATCCAGGAGACCACATCTGCATACCTTGCCAAGACCCAAGGCTGGAAGCGAATAAGCACTTGACTTTATTCCTTGGGTGCAGGATTGTAGTATTTGATAGGGTCGGGAAGAGATCGCAACTGCACTTGCAAGAATGCGAGTGGTGGGGAAGATGATTTAGGAGGGTGTGCGGAAAGACAGGAGGAAGAAACTCTCTCCCCTATTGGTGAGAAGGCTAATACCTCATTGAGGTCCAGCATTTCCCAATTTGGTGCTGTTCAGCTGCGTTGGACGGTCACTCGGAGCCAAATAGCGGGATAGGGATGATGGAAGTTGTGATCTAACCCATCGCAGGATCGAAGATTTCAGATTCCTTCTGGTGGTGTCTGTAGAGACGGCTAACAAAACAAAACAAAACAAAAATATATAGCAAAGATGAGAAGCAGCCATGCAAGAAAGAAAACAGAAAAAAATATCCTTAGGAACTGTCCCTCAAACAAGTATCCAGAAAACAAGCCAAGATAACATAACATTTGGGGCCAGAAAATGGCTTCTCTGTTTGATGCTAGCTTTCTGAAATCACTGCTATCCCCAAAGAACCACACGCCAGGTCCAAGAGCGGTCTACATTTCTGATCACCTCTGGCTTTTTTAGTCGCTGCTCAGATGGTTTACTTCAGAATACTTGCCTAGAGGTCTTAATTCATTGGCGGGGTTGCCTTACTTTTCAATCACTTTTATTCTGCCTAAATTTGAACTTCCCGAGCCCTGTCTCAGGTGCTGGAACTGTGTGAAACCTGCGGTACGATGAATTCCTTCCTCTTGTATCCAAGCAAACCCTGCGGGTCGATCTCTCTGTTTCTGACCAATCCGACAGAGTTGTTGCGCGACCTAAAGTGAGATAATCACAATCTGCCCCGAGTTTCCTCCAAGAGATACAAAGGAAGTCACTAGACTATTGAGAAGGGTGGTGGTGGTGGTGGTGGTAAAGTGAGATGGTGAGGAAAAAAGCCAGATCTGATCAGACAACAGGCCTCGCATAGGCCCGGTGACTTCTCCGAAATGTCTGCTTTAGAAGCACTCTCTCCTTTAGCGCTCGCTGCCTTTAGGCTTTCCAAGCCGCTTGGTTTACTGGCGCTTGATTGGCGCTGTCCTCAAGATACGCTTCGGCGGTCTTCACTGACTGAACCCTCCTTGTACTCCTGGAGAAGGCGAGGCCCCTCGGAAACGTCCGGAGATCCGCCGGCTGTACCGAAATCAAACGGCCAATCCTAGTTCCTCCAGATAATTATTTTAAAATTCACGCCGGAATTGATCTCCTTTTGAAAAGCGCTTTTATTGTTTCCTCTTCTTTTTCTCCCTCCTCTCTTCTCCCTTGGTGGAAAAGCCAAGACTGCTGCTGTTGTGGGTATCAGCGGATTAATTAAAAAAAGGCCTTCAGAGAAAAGGGGGAGAACAGGAAAGAAAAGGGAGGGGAAGGTGCTCTTCCTTAGCCCGCTACACTAAAGGAGACTCACTTCTAAAAGTGCACGGAATGGGTATACTTAGTTTTGCAGAATGATTTACAGCACTCAAAGGTTCACTGAATTCGGGAGCAAAATTGTGTGTGTGTGTGTGTGTAGAGAGAGAGAGAGAGAAAGGGGGGCGCTCCCGTGGAAAGGTTAAAATAAGATATACTAAAATATTGGCGCCCTCTCTAGCAGGTAAAGAAGAGGTAGATCATGCCGAGGGATTTTCCTGCCCTGTCAAGATCCAGTCTGCGAAGTTCCCAGTGGGTTTCTTCTTGGCAGTAAGTCCCGCGATTTAAGTCGGGACACTTCGAGAGCGCATGCACAGAGAGAAACAGCAGCTTAAGCTTGGTGGGGAGTTTTCCAAGCAAGAGGGAAGCGAGAACGTGACCTTCTAGACAAAAACCCCGAAGAGGCGCTTTTCCCCAGGGGCTTGAAGGGGGACAGCGGAACGCAAAATCGGAGCATTGTCTTTCAAACTCCGCTGACACCAGGTCTGCTCTGATCCGATCTCAGAGTGAGACTGAGGGAGTCTGTAGGAACGTTCTGCCAGCCCCTGAACCCCAAGGCCACCCCTTGATTGGAAGGGAGTTCACTTTTAAGCACAAGCGCCGGTGTGAACTCAGCCTTAACCAGAGGGAAAGGGGGGCAGTCAGGGAAGGAGAACCGCCAGCCAGAGCGGAGCTTTGCTGCCTTCGGTCTGGGCAAACCATCGTGGATTGGTTTTATTCTACCAGAGGTTATACCTCTGGTGCTGAATCCGACAGGGTAAAGAAAAGGGGAAAAAAAATCCTTTCCGCCTCTCATCCCCGCTTAGATGAATCTCCCTCCTTCCCTGGGGCGATTTGTAGACATCGCTTCGGTCTACAAAGGGGGATCGATTCAATCGCCTCGGGTGTTGCTCTGGCAGATTGAGGGGCCGCAATAAGAAAGCTCAAGGGAAAGCCTTGCGGGCCCCCGAAAATGCAGGTTGCCTTCTGGGAACCGCTTTTGCCTGAAAGTTTCCTGGATCTCAGCGGGATTGGCTTTGGGGCACGGGATTGCGATGCAAGACCCCGCAGCCCCCGGAAGCTCTTTTTCGTCCAGCAACTCGCTCATCTTCAGGCGGTTACGGAACCCAGGGTTGCATTGCCTGCAAGGGCAAACAAGACTGCAGTTTGTCAGGTGAGAATGGAAACTGATGGGCTCTTTTTCTCTTGGATCCCGCCCCCTCCCTTTTGATACCTGAGGGCGGGGTCTCTCTCTCTCTCTCTCTCTCTCTCTCTCTCTCTCTCTCTCTCTATCTCTATCTCTCTGTGTGTGTGTGTGTGTCCTGGCCTAACTTGTAACAGAGCGGTAAGAGAAACAAACGCTGTGAAGTCTCTCGACTCCTCGCTCATCCTCCTTGCACTGAACGGTCTCGTCACCGAAAGTCTGCGGGGGAGGAGGGGGGTCACAGCGAAACCGCCCCAAATTGAAAATTTAGGGAAGGGAAGGGGGAGAAGACAAGGGCGACAAAAATCAAGAAAAATCCAACAGTTACAAAAAAAATACTGATCTCTCCAGCTGGACCGGATTTACCTTTGGATTGAACTATCAGTTTATTTCTCTCTGGCTTCTCTTCCCCGGGCCGCTTGTTCGCCTCCTACAAGTCCACACGCACTCGCGAGCAAGCAGTAAAGTCGTCTTCGACTTTTGTCCCCCACCACACTCCCCTCATCGGTTGAGTTCCTGCAAACCTTGGCAAAGCACGCCGGCCACGAGGTACCTGTTTGTGGGGGGGACTGACAGGGAGGGGCTCGTTGGTTTTCTCCCTCCGCCTCTTTCTGCTCTTTGGCTCCCGAAACCAAGGTGCAGCGGACGCCAGCGCGTGATGAAACGTAAAACAAGCCAATTGCTGGCCCGAGGAGGGGGAAAACGCTCTTCGGCGTCTGCCTGCGTCTGGGAAAGAGGCAGTAATTGCTGAAGACAGCGAGAGCTGGGGGGGGGGGGGGGCTGGGCTGGGCTGAAGTAGTCCAATATAAATAGTGGGATCTCAAATTGAAAGGCATAAATAACAGCGGGAGTGATCTAACCCCGATTCAGCCTCTTCTGTTTGTAGAACTCCTGGGCAAGGGGTATCTGAGCGCGTGCCCGCGCACCCATACATTCACACATAGGCGGGAGCGCGTGCGCGCTTCTACACCCCCCCTCCCCAGCCTGGACAAGAGGGACCCCGCGGCCAGGACTCCCGAGCGGAGCCGCATCCGACAAGTAGCGCAAAGCCCAAGAGCAGGATCGCTGGCGGTGGAACAAACTGGCCTGGCGGTTTGGTGGCGGCGGGTTTTTTCAGGGCCCGGCTTCTCCCCCTTGCCGGCCGGGTCGCCATGGAAGAACTTACGGCGTTTGTGTCCAAATCTTTTGACCAGAAAAGCAAAGAGAGCGGCGGCGGCGGCGGCGGCGGCGGCGGCGGCGGCCACAAGAAGGAGTCCATTACGTACCGGGAAGTTTTGGAGAGCGGGCTGGCGCGGACTCGGGAGCTGGCCGGCTCCGATGCCACTGGCCTGCAGGAGATGGCCGAGGGCGGCCCCCACTGCCCGGTCCATCTTTTCAAAGAGCCTGGGGAGAGCGACAAGGACAAGCTCAAGGACTTCAACCACGCCAACAGGACCTCGGAAGGTAAAGAGGAATCTGTCACCCCCAGGCGCCTAGCAGATGCCTCTCTGCCGTCTTGGGCCGTCCCATGCTTCCTCCGGGTGCCGCTTTGACGAAACTGTAGAATAGAGATGGGGACGAGGGGGATGGTAATAACAAGAGTAGAGATGGTGGTGGTGATAATAGCAGCAGAAACAGCAGCAGCGAAGAGCATTCAAATAGGAAAACGAACCTCAAACTTCAGCAGTCCCGGCTCCTCTTTCCTTTCTTTAGGTGAATTTAAACAATAGAAGGAAAGAGCTTTCTTCATCGGCTACCGCGCGGCCCATTTTCCTTCGCGGCCAACTTAAAGTCGGAGCATTAGGCAGCATTAGGTTCTGGGGCTAATCTCGGCGGAATAGCTAGAATTATTTTAGTTAGGAGATGTGGGAAGCTTTGGGGTGGGTGTGTGGACCTTTGGGGTGGGGAAGAGCTAATAAGCTCAAGATGAATTGGCCGGAGGCTTGTCAGGCAAAGGGAATAAGAATCCCTTCGCTTAGGATATTCTGCAAACCTTTTTTGTTGGGGGGTGGGGATGGATGGGGATGATGTCCAAGCCTTTCACCTGAATACTGTACTGCTTTTGGTTCTGGCCTTTAAGGGTCTGTCGAACTGAATAAGGATCCCCTTTTTCAGTTAGGGCTACAATATAGGACGCTATAAATACGGTCCAGAGAAAAGGGGGAAAAAACCAATATAGGAAGTTAAGCAAGCATTTCTTTGGCCACTTAGACGAAGTTTCATGCCACTTCTGCTCCTGGGCAAACCCGAGAGAATTAAATCCAAGTATCTCTTAGGTTCAAAACGGAAGCATGGCTGGCTCCTGGCAGTTTCGGTGGTGACTGCTTTAGCTGAGCAGGGAAGGGAAGGATCACTCCTTTAAAAACTGTAATTCGTTTTCTTAAAGGAATCTTTTCCATTTTTCTTGTTTTCTAAAACAATGTGAGGCACTGCCATTATGGATATCTGGCAATTTATAGACGAATCTTGACGTGTCTATTGAAAAGTAAATCCAACTAACTGTATTTTAGGGGGTTCTTCTGTTCTAAATGGGTTCAGATATGCAGATGTTCAATCATTGTCAGAAAGACCCTTTCACTAAAGTCTCATGTAGTATCAGCTGGACTTGCCCTATGCTTTTTATTTATTAGATCTGTTGTGATCTAAAAAAGATTGGCTTTAGGATGAAGTGATAGTTTATATTCCCAGAGGTCTTACTGTAATGATTTTAAGATCGATCTATCTCTAGCTATCTGTTTATCAGTTCAAGAATGACTGAATATAAAGTTATAACGATTATCCAGGATACGCAGGTGCTAATAAACCCAAAGCACCCGTATTATTTAGAAAACACTAAGATTAAATAATTTTACAACATGCATGTGTGCATAACCTCCCAAAATGCACGAATCCATGTAGTCTGTATATCACATCTTGAAAATGTATTATATACAAATATCTATCTATCTATCTATCTATCTATCTATCTATCTATCTATCTATCTATCTATCTATCTATCTATCTATCTATCTATCTATCTATCTAATCTTTATATAGAAAAATGATTTTCTAATGTTTACCAAATGTGCTGTTTATCCACAATATCCAAATCTCCCCTATCCAGCGGCATAATAAACATTGTGGATAAAACACCCAAAACGTGCTTGTAAGGAAGGGCAGCTGTGTGGAAAATGGGGAAATTCTGGGCTGGAAGTCGGTGCCACAGAACTCGATGAAAATCCCTGGATTGAGACTTGACTGGTTTAAAAAGAATCGAGTATTCGGGACCATAGTTGCTTAGATTTCTATAGCTTTGATCTGGTGGTGTAAAAAAAATCTAACTACAGTCTCTACCGCTGATAATCTGGAAGTAATTTTTTTTAAAAAAAATCGGTACTATGGGTCCCCCCCCCGCGGCCCCCCTTTTATGCTCCTCGGGAGACTTGGACTGGGAATTCAAGTAGGCTAAAGCTCTAAAAAATCTCCGCTACAATTTTTTTGGGCTGCAACAGTTAAATCCTCTTCGAAATGACTTTTCAGTGTGTCTCCTAAAATGAATAATCTCCGAATTTTAACTTTACAGTATAGTGAACTGATTTCATTGAGTAGGGGGGCGGAAGTTAAAGGAAATTAGCAGTTGGTTTCCTTTGCAGCCATTTTTTTAGGGTGCAATTATGGAAATCCATCTTTAAGAAACACATCTTTTGTGCAGGCTAAAAGAGAAATTCGGGAGCTTCCTTTGCTGCTAAGAGAAAACTATTGCTAGAAAAGGGAGCCAACAGGGCTC
Organism: Azemiops feae; assembly: GCA_023970755.1. Classification (NCBI taxonomy): domain Eukaryota; kingdom Metazoa; phylum Chordata; class Lepidosauria; order Squamata; family Viperidae; genus Azemiops; species Azemiops feae. The sequence continues at coordinate 130,264 of JALGBA010000526.1, forward strand.
AATCGTGCTCATTTCCCCAAAAATGTGATTTTTGAACCTGGGAATCTAATCCTGAGCTTTCCAGAGCAGCCCCTCAAAATCAAGACGGAAGTCCCTCTCCTTATGCCTTCGGAGACCCGCTGCTTTCCCCAAGACAGAACCAGGGCAGAGGGCTCCGTTCCACCAGCCACTTTTCATATTCCTGGCCCGAACCTGCCCCATTCCTCCTTGCCGGGCCTTACAGGGTGCCCTCTTGCCAACAACAGCGCCTTGGGCGATTACTTTTCTTTCTAGCTTGCCGACTTACGCTCACACATTTTTCTTTCTTCCTGGATTTGGAGAAAAGGACGCTTTCCTCTGCGGCTAAAATTCTCCTTCCCTGTTCCTCCTACGGTTAGTGGTCCTCCACAAGCTCCTTGAGCTCGGGTGGGCTATGCGTGTGCTGGTGTGTTTCTCATGGTAGCAGGCCCTTTGGTATCTAGCTAGGGCTCTTTCTCATAGCCAATAGCTCTGGCGAGGGGACACACGTAGAGCGAAATCCTTGGGATCTGTAAACATTTGTACAAAGTGGTATAGACTAGAGGAGGGTCTCCCTGCATCTCCCACGTGCTTATTTTCTAAGCAGGCGAGTTTCTCAAATATTTAAACAAATCTCTCCCCCCCCCCCCGCCTTCCAGGTTTCAAGCGTATAAAAGCAAGTTAAGGACATTTCCCACCACATCTTCGTGAATGAAGACGTGGTCCTCCCTTCATTTTATGTTCTTTTAACATCCCCCCTGCCCAAGTCTCGCTTAAGCTAACGGTATGGAACAGCTTTTAACTCTGATCCGAAGGTCTGTCCATCCCTAAGCTTTTGCTGAGCCTCTGTTAGCCCATTTCTCTTATCTAGCAGAACTGGACTGGTCTTAACACAAAGCCAAGCCTAAGAACACTTAGTACTTGGATAAGACACCATCTCTGTCTGTAGGCTAAACGAGAAAGTTGAAAACTTTCTGCAGACCACTTCCACATGTTTGCTAAGAATACTATTACATGGACCTGTCTATAAAGTTAATAGGCAACAAACTCATATATGTATGGAGAAAATACATCGCTTATAATAAGGGATGGGGCTTAAATTGATTTCTTGTTACCAGTTCCCTGAATTGTTTACAGTATCATGAAGGGCAGACTGTGTTCTGATTATCGAGATTTGGGTTAATTCTACATCGAATACCAGAGCTAACATTATAACACTTCGACTGGTGGAGTTGATTCAGTCTTTTGAATTGCCCACAAGAAAGAATTGGAAAAAGTAGTGACTTTTAAAACAGGCAGATGGCAAGGTTAAGGCATCCCTGTTGCCCAGCGAATCTGTCTGCAGACCACCATCCGGCCTCCTATCAAAGGAAAGAAATCCCACGAGACCCTGGAAGTATCTTTGCGAGAGAAGAAGTCTGCTTAAATCCTCCCTTAGACGCCTTAACAAATATTGACCGAACTCTATCTGAGTAACTCTCTCGTCTTTTCTTATTCTGGGCTCGCGGGTCAATAGCCTGCTCGATTAGTTACGAAAATTTCTCCCCCTTTGGAAGAGGCTTCCGATATCCAGATCTGATGTTTTTCCTTTCTCCTTCTCTTCGTCTCCCCACCCTAGGGATCTATGAATGCAAAGACAAGAGGGAGGAGGTGAAATCCGAGGACGAGGACGGTCAGACTAAATTGAAACAGCGGAGAAGCAGAACGAATTTCACCCTGGAACAGCTGAACGAGCTGGAGAGGCTATTCGACGAGACGCACTATCCGGATGCCTTCATGAGGGAGGAGCTGAGCCAAAGGCTTGGGCTGTCTGAAGCTAGGGTGCAGGTAAGGAGGAAGAGAGGTCGTCCGTCCTCTGTTCTGGACTTTTAGTTCAGAGGCTGGTTTCCTTGTCGAACAATATCAGGTAAACGCGTCCTGGAAGCTGGGGAGAGGATTGTAGCCTGGGCTACTGTGGTCGGTTGCTTGCCCCCTCGGAACCTTTCGTTTCCACCGAACGCTCGGCCTCTCTTGATCCCACTTCCAATCAATCAGCTGCTTGATTTAATAGATCCAGCCAGGAGCGAAAGAACCTTTCGCTTTTTTCTTTTGTTTTTGTTGCTCTCTGGGGTGAGACGGGGACAACGGCTATGGAAAAAACTGGGTGCTTTGGGAGTAGATAATCCAGAGCGGGGGGGGGGATGTGCCTCTGTTTGACTTGCATAACAAGAGCATGAATTCATAGGGCCCCATCTGCTCTTCCCTCCCCGATGCCCCTTAAAATATAATGTCTCTAAATCCTTAAGAATAGGTTTGAATTATGTACTGATAATTCGCCAAGGCATCTGTGACCTGTGTGCATCTCTATCTCCTATCATCTTCTCCCTGTCTCTTTCCACCCACCCACCCATCTCTGGGGTTGCCATATTAGGGCAATAGAAATCTGGGCGACCACTACATGGCAGCAAAAAGATACAAATACTTGTAATCACTGGTTGAGTGTGTTCGAATATTAGTAGTTTGGGTTGGTAGTTGGGCTGTTGGTTTGATCTCCGAGCTTGGAGATTTGGCTGCAAATGTTTCGTCTGTCAGAGCACTCAAAGAGCACTGAAGACGTCCCCCCCCCCCCAATGGAGATGAAACGTTTGCAGCCAAATCGCCAAGCTCAGAGATCAAACCAACAGCCCAACTTGTAATCACTTACTAGTAATTAGACCTACTAGCTATCTGGACTTCAGTTCTTCAAACTGTTAAGCCTAGGGTTTTATATAAAAACTACTGGCCACCGTCTTCTGAAGTAGTAGGTGAACAAATTGACTCCAAAGCTAAAGTAATGCCAGTATTTCTAACAGTGACGCATTAACAATGATACTTAATATCGGTCAGATATTAAGTAAGGAAAGGGATTTTGATAAAATCATCTTGTGGGATTATAGGACAAGGTTTTAAAGTAAAAAACAGGTGAAGAAAAATTACGCCCGGGAATTTACTGTCCTTTCACAAAACCGATTTTCCTTGCCTGTTTTATGAGATGAGGGAGGAAGAGAAGACATCCTTGGGAGAATCTCAACGGGATGCTTTGATTTCAGACTCAGACTTAGTTTCCATCGACTTCCTCCTGGATTTAATATTATTGAGTATGTTCTAAACTAATAGCCAGAGTTAGATCTCTAGAGACCAGCATTTACTCCTGGGGAAACAAGATTGTTGTTTAGATTGTAATAAATAATCGTTTCGTTGTAATTTCCCCCCTCCAAATAACTGATACTTGTTCTTTTTCTTTTTTATGACAAGTAATGGGAATATTTCATATACATTTGCCGATTTTGGAAAAGAAACAGTAGTAGGGAAAATGACCAAGAAGGTTGCAGTGGTTTCAGTTCTCTCGCTCCCCCCCCCCCCATATAATCGGCTACAATAAATGAATTAAGAGATTAAATTTTGGCTGAAGGCGACATAACTTTTATGTCATGTTTTCCAGTTCCTTACAAGAGAAAGGCTCCTGTAGAGAGCTTTGATATAAAGTTTCAATTAAAATAAATTACTTGTAGCGTTTCTCTAAAAATAAATTACTTGTAATTGAATTCTGCACTCCTTCTTTAAAACAGTTTATTACTGGGGTTAGTCCAGCACCCTAACAGGATATTCATAGTTACAGGAAAATTGGCGTTCCAAGTGTTTGCAGGTTTTTGAAATAGTTCTCCGCTCCCCTTAACCGTTCCCCTCCTCCGGGCAAAATTGACCGCTCTTTCACACGAAACCCATACTCCGAAAGAGATCAGCCTGATAGGAAAAAAAAAAGAAATATTTTAAATATTTAAAAGAGACCGGGCCGCCGAGAAAACCGACAGCCCTTAATTAAAGCATAAACAAGGTTTGATGTGCCTGATAGGAGTAGATCAAGATCTTATTCTTGTTTGGTAAAAGGAAGGGGCGGAAGAGATTAGGTAGACCCCCACCCCCTCTTCCATTCCAAAACAGATATTTTAGTACTTCCAGAATTCTCTTCTAATCCCAGTCAATAGCGCCTGTCCTTTGTTGTTAAAGGATCTAGTTTCAATTTAGTGTGGAAATCTGCTGCAAATAAATTGGAGCTCCTACGGTAGCTACTCCTTATTAACCTTTTATTTTTAGTGTTGTACCAGCAACTCATATCGCCCAGCTGTCAGTGTTATAATTGAAAGTTATGAGACCGTAGTGAAGGGTAGGCAGTAATTCAATTACGAGCAAATATCTTTGGGTTTTATGGCGCAGGGCTAAATTAAATGTCATTATTCACTGTCTCTAATGGAAATCAAAAGGAAATCAGATTAAGGCATTTGTGAAAGAAATCACTGAGTGATCCTTAATGAAGAAATAACTGTCCAAAACACTGTCCTGCGCTTTACTTAGCATATTCATGACTAGTTGGAATTGATCGGGAATCACACCCGGCTGATTTATGAAGACTCTGCGCTTGGGCTAATTCATCACTTCCACGCCTCCTCCTCACTTTCTCCTTCGCCTCTTCCGGAGCTGAAAAGGGAAGGGGCGTTCTGCCATGTCGAGCTGGCAGAGCCCTTGGGCTTAAGTGGACGGGACCGAGGGCAAGAGCGGGGCTCACGGCCGGAGAGTCAGAGAGGTGTCGTAAGGTATCAAGAAGGTTTCGCTAAGAAGACCTATCTGTCTATAGATCCGCATTTGGCAGAGGATCCACCTTTGTGAGTGGTGTCAGGCTTCTAACCCGAAGCAGAGAAAATCAGGTTGCTCTTGGGTGCATAAAAAGGAAGGAGCCGCGTCATTTCACGTCAAACCTCTAGAATTTAGCTACTTTTCCTCCTCGGCCAAGGAAGCTAAAAGCTCCTTTCCCCCAACGTCTTAAATGCATATCCGTCTTTTTAAAAAACCACGTAAACAAATTAGAGAGACTTTTTCAATAATTGCCGATTAATTGACCTGGCTTTATAAGATCAAAAATTTATCTTGATGGATATTATCACTTATTTTTATGTCAAAGCTGTGGTTGATGACGGTTATGGTTGGAGTTTTCATTTCAAGGGAGATTCGTTTTGCTCTGGGTCAAAACAAAATCCAGTTAAATCCGAAACTCTCCGTCTGAAATTGATTAAAGCTGTTAGTCTGAAGACACGCCTACGAGAAACCCAGTTGCCTTGAAATCAAGGCCATTGTTTCCCAATGGAGAGGGATGAAGATGGTTTAGAGTCGACTGGGAATTTTATTTTGTTTGTTTTTATGCTGGGAAGAACATTTCGAGAACCTCTTAAGGAAAACAAGGTATGGTGCTGCTGATTTTTAGGCAGAAAGAGTAGAGGAGAACCACGGAGAGAAAAAGAAAAGCTCTTGTTTAAAAAGTTTCAGGACTCCTCAAAAATGCTTTATTAATTTTAATTTGGCTACTCAGTTGCATTAATTCCAGGTCTCGCATATTGGTGACTGGGGGTGCCGTGGGGAGAGGGAGAATATCCCACGTGCTGCAGTGTAAAGACGGCCGATTCCTGTTCAAAAAACCATTCCAGTAGCTCTGGATAATTAATGTCTTTGGAAGCCTTTCTTTGCACTAATTACTCCGTTGTAAATGGCCATCATTAAGGCAATTGAAGAAAGCTTGGAGGCGAAATGTGATGTAGGAAGTGCAGTTAGTATTAATTAAGCGTATGATCAACTTGGCAAGCCGAAAACCTCGGCAGGGGGCGGGGCAAAGGGCCACAGACTCAACTCTTAGATTTGATCTGTCTCCATCACAAGCAGTGGCTGGTAGGTTGGCTGGCTAGGGAAGCAAAGGGTGGGCTTTGCAGGGAGGCTGTATCTTTTCAAACCAGGTTTGAAACATTTCTAGCGGGGGATAAACTCCTTGGCTACTAGTAGGCCAGTGAGATGCAGTGTCAATCCAGCTTCACAAGAAGGCATTTCCAGAAGTAGGAAGGGCAGATTTTCTGGATTGCAGCAATTTTAAAGTAAAATACAACAAATCAGCTGGGAGGGCAGGATTTATATTAATCTGTTAAACCCAGATCTGGAAATGTTTTGATTGCCTGCTGGAAGCAATGCCTGTTTCAACAGCCAGAAAGAATGTCAAAAAGACATTTACATGGACTGATTGTGGATTTAGCCCCATATCCTCAACCTAATTAAAGCAGAAGTTTAAAAGCACAACTGAAAATCAGCCAGACTTGGTACTTTCCCTAGTGCCTTGTAGTGACTTGTGTTCTAATCACAACCAGAATTACATCTTCCCTAACTACAACATTCATAGATGATGCAAAGCCAGGGATGTCAAACTGCCGGGCCGCGGGCCAGATGCATCACACCAAAACTGTGCCCACCCCATTGCCGGCAATGGGAAAAAAGTCGCAATACGTCGTCGCCACACGTCACATGACGTCGCGAGTTTGACACCCATGATGCAAACTCAATCCATGTGATTTTAGGGTTCATTGGGTTATAAAAAGATAGGCTTCCCTCAGTCCAGTTCGTCTCCTGCTGACTACTTGGACATGTTTATGTTCTCAGTAACGGTATGGAAATTCTTCATCTTTGCCTTCTTCTGAGATTGTAACTTCCTACTGCCCTCGGATTTCCAATGCTCTCCCTTCTAAATACAATAACTAACCAAGTACAACTTGGCTTAGCTTTTTCCTGATCAGCCAAGGTTATCTAGATGCTGCCACCTAGCTGTAAGAATATGTGTGGGAATACCAAAAACTTAGTTGAGAAAAACATGATTCAATAAGCATGTTCAAAGAAGATAACTAAAGTGTTGCAATTTGAATTAGTTTTCAGGAAGGTGGATGTGACACTCAGAACTGAATTCACACTTCATAAATGGAAGACTTGCGATCTCAAGTTTCTTCAGATTTTTTTTTGGTCTCTAAGTCAGTGTTGACTCCTGGCAACTGTCTGGACGAATCCCTGCAGTTTTCTTAGCAAACTTTTCAGGAGTGGTTTGCATTTGCCTTCTTCCAGGGACAGAGAGAATGACTGGCCCAAGGTGACCCAGCTGCTTTTATGCCTAAAGTGGGATTAGGATTCATGGTCTCTCACTTTCTAGCCAGGTGTTTTAACCACTACACCAAACTGCCTGTCAAAAAATAAGCCCTTCAAATTGCCAGACAAGTTCCTCCATGTATTTAGGAAGAAGATTCACATCTCAAAAAGTACCCTAGCCTTTATAGAAACTTTTCCTAACCTGGTGCCCATTAAGATATGTAGGATCTCATCTTCCTTAATCAATCCTCAAACAACATGGCTATTTTGGTTAGGAATGTTTGGAGCACAAAGCCAGTCCAGCACATCTTGAAGTTCTAGAGTCTAGACTGAAAGAGATTGCTTTATGGTAGCACTATTATTCCCATTTTTTTTTCATGTAATAGATGATGATAAAAGTTACTTTTCTAGAAGGACTTTCTAGGAATTGTTTTGAACTTTATTGAGCACAGGTCTATTGGAATGCTATTTATTCTGCAGTTAGGTTCACTTCACCCAGACTTTTATAGACCTAGCATAAGACTTTTTTCAGGGAAAGATTGTCAAATAAGCAACATTTAATTGTAGTCAAACTGGAATGTAAATCAGTGATTAGATAAGTTAAATACCCCAAATCATACAGAATGGTAGAAGTCCTATTAGAAGAGTGCATTTAGCAATGACAATACTTGAAGGCATAATTCAGTTTTCTCAGTAGAAGGAATTGTGTCATGCTATTCTTTCCAGAATTCACTAGATGGATAAAATAGCAGTTCCTATATAAGATGCTCAATCCTGAGGCCAAAGACACAATTTGCTTTGTCTTAAAAAAGAAAGCAGCAAATTGACAAAGATGTGTGTGTACCATCCATATGGTTAACATTATTATTTTGGGATACTGAAATGATAGGAAAACCGGGATTCTTAGTCCCATGCTACTGCAGGAAAGTGAATAAGTTCTAAAATTTGGAATGACAAGAACAATGGTTTGCACTGTATTCTTGAAATCCAGACTGAGACATTTCAGAGTGTTTTCCCAGCTTGGAAACTTCCATAGAATGTTGAACTACAAATCCCAGCATGCACCACCCCAAAAGGAATGTTGGGCTCCAGATTAGCAAGTCAAAAATATTCGAGCATAATTTTTGCTATGTAATGAACTTTCCTTTTCAATTTCCATGATGCTTTAAGCTTGTAAATGTGGGCTCCCAGCATGTGCGAAGGCAGCTAGGACTGTCACATTATTGAAGGTGGTGGTTTGATTTGGAGAACCCAGCCATTGGGTTGGAAAGGCAGCTTGCTTTTCTTCTTAGGCCCTTCAGAGGCAGCAACCTCAGTGGGAATGGATCTGGTCTCCAAGCAGGTTTGTGTATGTAAGCTCAAGAGAGGCTGCAAAGTGATTTTGAATTGGATTTTACCTCCTTGTAAGGAAACTTCTTATGGCTCTTAAAAGTCCTTATTTAGGCGCATTGAGCAAGACCTCTTCGCAGTGATCCAGGCACAGGATGGAGGTGTAACCTACTCTTTTTGCAGAAGGGGATACTGGTGATCTATTCATAGCAGCAGCAGTGAGTCCAATCCCACTTTCCCCCACTTGTAGGCTATTTAATTGGATTTCCCTTTTGGAAGGAGCTAAAACTATTTGCACCTGTAGCCCTTTCATGGAAAACTGTCTCAGGCCTTGTATCATTTTGATCCAATTGCTTTAGTAATCATAGGGTTATTAAGACTCAGAATGCTAGCTAAGGGGGTGGGCAAGGCATACACAGCCCATTTTAGCATAGAGGGACAGTTAAGTAGGTATGTGGATGCAAATAACTTTATGCAGTGAATGTCCTGCATCCTTCCAACTCTTACAAAAAAATCACATCTGGATGGTTTGAAGCACATCCCCTTAATCTGCATTATGCCAGCAGCTTTTCCCACTCAGATGCCACACTGATGTATTGGACTATAATTTCCAACATCCCCAGTGACTCAGCCCTGGCTATTGTCATTTGCAGCTGAAGGGTGAAGCATTTTAACACATATGGAAAACAGGAGATTGGGAAAGGCAGATCCACAACTGAGTAAGGTGGGAAAAATAGAGGGGAGTCAAGATCCCATTAAATTTTAAAATTATAATCTGCTGAAATGTTGCTTGAACTCAGTGAGATTTAATTATGAATAGAACCTCAAGGGATTGTACTATACTACTATTCTATTATTACTGATTTTTTTCTTGGCTTAATTTAGCCATGAAAAATAGGTTTTTATCCTGTGAGCTCTATTGTGTATGGCTTTTCTAAAAACCATCTCTTGATATCAAACAAGCAAACTGAAATGAAAAGATTCTCTGCTCAGGAACTTATTCTGAGTATTAGAACTGAACAAAAGTTACCTGAGATATTTGTCCTCACCTGCTCATCACAACCAACAACAATTTCAGATCTTCCTTCTCATACCAGCATTTCTGTAATCACAATTTTTTCCAGCTTTCTAGCTTTTAAGAAAGTTTGGGGAGACATAGGCTAATTTCCCTTAGCTCAAGGCTGCTGCTGACTGCTTTTATTACTGCCAGCATCTCTTCTCCTCTTGGCAGGTTTGGTTCCAGAACAGAAGAGCCAAATGCCGAAAACAGGAGAACCAGATGCATAAAGGTAGGTCCTGGAAGGAACTGGGGACAGGCTCTGACCTTTCTGAAGACTCTTTCCTGACCCTATACCTTTGCTTGCAGGTGTGATCTTGGGGACAGCCAGCCATTTAGATGCTTGCCGAGTGGCCCCCTACGTGAACATGGGAGCCCTAAGGATGCCTTT